>CM076968.1:53618786-53828786 GCA_039105355.1 Benthosema pterotum | reverse complement strand
GCGACATCATGAAGAGGTGAGTGTGATATGGACCGTACCATCTCCATCACATGGGCGGGGGGCGACATCATGAAGAGGTGAGTGTGATATGGACCGTACCATCTCCATCACATGGGCGGGGGGCGACATCATGAAGAGGTGAGTGTGATATGGACCGTACCATCTCCATCACATGGGCGGGGGGCGACATCATGAAGAGGTGAGTGTGATATGGACCGTACCATCTCCATCACATGGGCGGGGGGCGACATCATGAAGAGGTGAGTGTGATATGGACCGTACCATCTCCATCACATGGGCGGGGGGCGACATCATGAAGAGGTGAGTGTGATATGGACCGTACCATCTCCATCACATGGGCGGGGGGCGACATCATGAAGAGGTGAGTGTGATATGGACCATACCATCTCCATCACATGGGCGGGGGGCGACATCATGAAGAGGTGAGTGTGATATGGACCGTACCATCTCCATCACATGGGCGGGGGGCGACATCATGAAGAGGTGAGTGTGACATGGACCATACCATCTCCATCACATGGGCGGGGGGCGACATCATGAAGAGGTGAGTGTGATATGGACCGTACCATCTGCATCACATGGGCGGGGGGCGACATCATGAAGAGGTGAGTGTGATATGGACCATACCATCTCCATCACTTGGGCGGGGGGCGACATCATGAAGAGGTGAGTGTCATATGGACCATACCATCTCCATACCATCACCATAGACATAGGTGGTCAATGGAAGGAACCATGGAGTAAAGGGGAAAATGAGAGAAATGTGTGTCAAATCTGCAAACAAAATGCTTATCACTAGTTTATTTCACAAATGTGTTCATGAAGATGTTTACTGTCACCTCAATTGTTCCAACCAAACCCCCTAGGGAAACTTTAACTGCTGAAAGTTGGGGTACTATTGAGAACCTATAAGGAATAAAAACAAGCATTATGATTTCAGTAGCATTGTACAAATCAAATTAGGAACTTTTCACGACTCAGAATGCATTTCAAGCATTAGTTTTGCATGAAAATCATAATTTTATCATAATTCCACTTGCTGTTTTTGTTGTTCATTAGCATTTCTCTTGTTCTGTTCTTTCTTGCAGCCCGTTTTCTGTCTCGGTGGGCCCCAGGGCAGGCCCTCAGATGATCCGGGCCTGGGGTCCAGGACTGGAGCGTGGCATCGTGGACATGTCAGCTGACTTCATGGTGGAATCCACCAGCACCAACGCAGGGATGCTGGGTAAGGAATCTACTGGAACTAAGAATCTACTGGAACTAACATAAGGTTGGTAAGGAATCTACTGGAACTAACACAGGGTTGGTTGGTAAGGAATCTACTGGAACTAAGAATCTACTGGAACTAACACAGGGATTGTTGGTAAGGAATCTACTGGAACTAACAGGTTTGGTTGGTAAGAAAGTTGATATGATATGGTGACGATATGATAACTAAAACTATGACTAAATATGTTGACAATTTCATCAGTGCCGGTTCTAGGAATTAGGTGGCCCTATGTGAGATTATTTTTATGCTCATAGCGCTATGAGCTTGTAGGTCTGATATTTCGAAAAATTGTGAAAATGTGTCTCAAATCTTTGATTATTCTGTTGCGGCGAACGTTTTTTTTTATCTCATCTCATCCATGGCCACCATTTCCAGCAGTTGTCATGCACATTTTCCTGTTGACCATGCATTAATCAATCCATCTCTTTCATCCTGACGTCGCTATTTCTGGCATGTGCAGTTTTTCAAACTCAGGGGCATTTTTCTCCCCTTTGAAATAGGGCTGAAGTGTTCCTGTTTGCCACTTTGGTTCTCTGTGAAACAACTCCTCTTCTATATTAAGACTGTCTGTAGTACAAATTTAGATTTGGGTGAGATGATCTGCTATTTGTGAAAATGTGAAAAGAAAAAAAACTCACCGATTATCAACATGCCACAAATATGGACACCAGGTTCAAGTTGAAAGTGATCCCATTTCCAGCGCTGCCATGACCGTGGAGAGCCAGTGGTTGTTCCTGAGTAGATTTGACCCCCAAAATAGACAGGTCAATATAGGACAAAAAAGTAATAGTTCTGGACTGCATGGTACCTCTAAATGCCAATGAACGCATTCCCTGTCCCAAACCAGACTGCAGACGTGACTGATGACCTCAGGGAGTGGCCGAGTAATGGCTGTCCTCTTGGGTAGAAGCAGCGCAGTACGCTCCTGCACACAAAAAACGATGCAATGTAAGAGCAAGAATCTGTTCTCACCTTCTTGGCTTGCAGTTTGGCACCTGAATGTCCACCACCTCAACTGAGCCTGTCTGTGACTGGAACTACACAGACAGCCATAGCAGACTAATCAGACCACGGTCTGGAGGGATGGGAAAAGAAGAGTTCTATTGATGCCGTTGGTCACAGGGTTGGAACCTCCAGGAGGAGAATCAATTCATCACACTTTTCACCGTAGCTGTGACAGGGGCCGGATTTAGCCAGCCCTACTAGGGTGGGCTGGTAGGGTGGGCACCTCCAAAATTATTCATATGAAGCAGGGGTGTCCAATATTTTTGACACCAGAGGCCACTATTTATTCAGCATTTCAGCCACTGACCACCGTCTGATGACATTTTAGCCCCACAGACCCCAAAACTAAAGATTTCTTTTGCTTTTGTCCACAATTCCAGGCTGGATTTGGGAAACAAAACAGTCAAACGTACAGATCAAAATGACCATTAATTCTCTACATTCTCTAGTTGTGTAGACTTGGGATAATTCATATGATGAATATTTTAACTCTTGAGAGCGTAAACATGAACACCACTGATATTACCTTTCATTGGGTGGGCATACAGGATGCACATTTGGGTGGGCTCTGCCCCACCCCTGCCCTCACTCTAGATCCGGCCCTGAGCTGTGACCAGAATCATCTCTGCACCTCACCAGACCAGACTCTCTGTGTCTCTGGTCTAGAAGCTCATTTAGTTCCACTGCCGCTCAGCTGCTGTCGTATGTAGAAGAAAAACATGGACCACATACTGCCGTCTGCGATGCGCGACAACCTGCGGGAGGTCCCCGTCCTCGTAACGGCCGCGGTCCGCGACAACCTGAGATCAGTGAGGGAGGTCCCCGTCCTCGTAACTGCCGCGGTCCGCGACAACCTGAGGGAGGTGCCCGTACTCATAGCAGCCGCGGTCCACGACGTTCCTGTCCTCGTAACGACTGCAGTGCGCGACAATCTGAGGGACGTTCCCGTGCTTGTAACGACTGCCGTCCGTGAGAACCTGAGGGATGTTCCCGTCCTCGTAACCGGGTTCTTCCAGAGGAGTCGGAGGATGGTGATGAATGGTGATTATATCACACAAGTGCGTATGATGGACTACTGAGCCTTAGCTTACTCCTTACTTACACAACTATAGATGCTTTCAAACAGAAAGGAAACAAAAAAATAATTGTTTTTTTTACACATTAAATAGTAAAATGGGACATCACCTTGGCGTGGACCCATCTTGAATTTTGCGATAAAATAATTCACTGGCAGTATAGTTTCGCTGAGTCAGTCACATTCCTTGAGCCCTAAACACCAAAAACACCTTTCTAGTTTTGAATAACAATTGCGATTTAGCAACCTTAAGCTCCTGGCAGCCATCTTGGACGCCATCTTGAAAATGACGCCGCTCCAGAAGTTAGATTATTCTACATGTGTAGGCTTTGTTCTTAAAGATGGGATGCCATGACTTTTTTCCATCTTTAAAATATGATCATCAGGTATTATTGTTATGAGGATTTTTTTTCCAAAAAGTGTACAGGGTAAGGCAACGTTTTAGCCAATCACAGTGCAGCAGTTTCCAGCAGTTTGATAGTGAGCCAATAGAGTGGATGTGAGGTGGAGTTAGATTCTTATCTGTTCATGAACACAGATGTACACACTAAATTTGCCTAACCTTTAAGCATGCTCACTATAAGTAGAATCGATTGAACAACTTTTATGTCATTTAGGATTTAAGAAGTGATATTTTACTTCCATATATTGACCTGTCTTGTGTTGGAAATGGATCACATTTTGTCCTTATCTCACATGCGGGGGTCACGGCCAACCTGGGGTGATCAACTTGTTATTTTAACCTTCATAGATGTCAAATCTACTGAGAAACGTCCCGACAACGCTGTCTCCTCTGGACATGGTGGAAATGAGCCGACTAGAAGGTGAAGTGGATGTTGTGAAATGACCAGACTCATTCAGAAGGTGAACTGGATGTTGAGATGTTGAGCCTCCATCTCCAGGCTTACACCTGCTTCTGCTGTGTTAAAAACATTCGCCATGACAGAATATTCAAAGATTTGAGACACGTTTTCACAATTTTTCAAAAATATCAGACCTACAAGCTCTTATAAAATGATCTCACATAAGGCCGCCTAACTCCTAGAACATGCACTGGTCTCACTGTTAACACTCTCACGTGAGGTGAGTCACAACAGCTCTGAAACGCTTGAGAACCACTGGAACTAGTTTAAAGGGCCACTTCACCACTTTTCAATGTATCTCCATATAACAGGTCCTCACTAATGTACATGTTTTCTACTCAGTCTGTGTCTCACAGGAGGGCTGTGGACAGTTCAGAAACTTCTTCCAATGACATCATCATTCTGCAGATTTTTTTTTAAAACAATGTCTTTCTGAAAAAAATATTTATTATCGGGAGAACGATGGCTGCCATTTTTGCATTGCGACTTTTCAGGAATAGAAAGCCTGCAGTTTCTATTAGCTTGGATTCTACCATTGATGATGTCATTGGAAGAAGTTTCTGAACTGCCCACAGCCCTCCTGTGAGACACAGACTGAGTAGAAAAAATAGTGGTATTTTATTATGTACATTAGTGAGGACCTGTTATATGAAGATACGGTGAAAAGTGGTGAAGTGTTCCTTTTGACAACTTAGTTTCTTTTTTTTTGTTTTTTTCAACCAAGGTTCATGTTTTAAGTTATTAGAAAAAGTAAAAGTTGGGTGTTAATTGTTTTACATTCCTTGCTTTCTTTAGTTTTAGGAAAGCCTAACCATTGGTTGAAAAAACCCAAAGTTGTCCTTTAAAGGTAGGGGAAGTGATTTCACTTTTGTCAGATATCACCCAATTTTTTTTCTGTTAAAATGCTCTATTATAATGTGTGCAGACCATATATGGAGTTTCCCCCTCCCCCACGTTAGCAGAGGAGCTAATAAAAGTTCCCCAGGTGGAGGGTGAATTCTCCTCCAATCAGGATGGAGCAGCAGGTTCACATAGTGTAGCTACTCTTGGGCGCCCCTAGTGCACCAGGCTGGTACTACACCATGAATTTCAAATCACTTACCCTACCTTTAACAACATGATAGAGTGCATGGTCTACTCTGTATTCCTGACATGTCAGATTGAACTGTAAACAACCACCGCTGTATCCACTCTAACATCTCCCTGGCTGCAGGCATCTCCATCGAGGGTCCGTCCCAGGCTCGGATCGAGTGCACGGACCACGACGACGGCTCGTGTGACGTGAGGTTCTGGCCCACCAAGCCGGGGGAGTACGCCGTGCACGTGACCTGTGACGAGGACGAGATCCACGACAGTCCCTTCATGTCCCACATCAGCCCCAACAAGAAGAAATGCTTCCCTCACAAGGCCAGTGCCCTGGGTCTCTGTCCCTGTCAGCCTCGACACCCAGGCTTTCATTTTCATTCGCGTTGCGCGAAAACGGAAAGCCTGGACTAACGCACGTTGGAAAGTGGCCTTGAGGGGGGAGTGAACCTTCCAGGGTGGGCGTCGCTCTAAATGATGTGACGTAGAACAGCAGTGGACGGGCGTGGGAGGGGCCGGAGATGACGACACGTTAGTGAGATCAAATCAGAACGCAGCAATTCCGCCGTGTGGATCCCACGACACCCCCGCCCCCCAAGGCCAAAATCATTGAGGGCTAGACCAGGCTACTGTCCCTGTCCGCTGGGGGTCCACTAGTGGTGGGCAAAAAAATCCATATGCCAATATATTGCAATTCAGGGTCCATTTGGTTCCACTCAGAAAAAATATTGAAAATGGGTGGAATTCCCCTTTAAAATGTTCTAGTTTAATAAAAGTTATTTGTGGGGGAAAAAAGAGATATATCGAATCGCACCATAATTAAGAATCTCAATATAAATCGATTTTGCACCCTAAATATTGATATTGTATCGTATGGTGAGCTAAGTGAATCGTCCCACCCTCAGAGTATTAAGGAATACTCTGATCTAAAGGTCTCAACGGGCCTGGAAATGAAGACCCGGCCCTAACAGTTCAGACCCTAGGCCCTACCCGGCCCTACTAAATGGAATAGATTTTAGACCCTACCCGGCCCTAAACTGTCGAGTTTGGGCAAAATTTGAGAATTCACCACAGATTAAAAATGAAATGGCAATCAGCACCATCTTCATAATAGGTACAGAAAATAATGATTATTCTTACTGTAGCACCCAGCCATGAGCCAGCCACAACAGCCCCGCCAATCGGGGCTCAGCCCTATTGGTGCGACTTGTTGTGCATTGGACTGGCGAGTGGGAGTCCCGGGTTCAGAGTTTGAGAACTGTACTCTGATCCACTTTATAACTAGAGCACATATTATGTACTGGTAAACCAGTAGCAGTCACCTGGAGAGAGACAGCGAGCCCTAAAATCAGAGCACCTAGTTGTGAACAAGTTGCGACCAATTGCAACCAGGATGTGAAGGTTATGTGCAACCTGCTGGGTACTAGTAAGCAAATACATTACTAGATGGTGGTCATTTAAAGGTGTACTAGGTAACTTGACTGGTGGTCATTGCTGGTACTAGACTGCATGCCAAGTTTGCCAACCCTGTAATACAGGCTTGGAATGGTCAAAACTGAGCACCTGTGAACTTGTCATTCATGTTGAATGTGTTGAATTCATTGCAGGTGAAAGTCTATGGGAAAGGAGTGAGTCAGGACGGCTTCGTCTTAAACTCCTCCATGGAATTCACTGTGGACGCTCGCTTTGCTGGAGATGGAGCTCTGGAAATACAGGCTCAGGTATGATGGGTTAAGAGAGGAGAGAGGGAGAGGAGGGTTGGGGCAGGGCTGGGTTGGGCAGGGCAAGCCTGTAGCATTTTTTTTCCTAATTTGATTAAAATCAATACAAACTGGTGACAATTTAAATCTATCAAAAAGGCCGTTTACAATAATCCAATCTAACCCACATTATTCAGAGTCGTGATGGTAAAGCGGTGAAGGTGGACAGCGTGCGTAAAGACATGGGCCTCTACAGCTGTTTCTACACACCAACCAGTCTGCTCAGACACACCATCTTTATCACCTGGGGAGGAGGCAGTGTTCCTGGAAGCCCCTTCTCTGTGAGTAGATACTAGATATACTGTACCCTTCTCTGTGAGTAGATACTAGATATATTGTACCCTTCTCTATGAGGAGGCAGCGTTCCTGGAAGCCCATTCTCTGTGAGTAGATACTACTGGTAGATATACTGTACCCTTCTCTATGAGGAGGCAGCGTTCCTGGAAGCCCATTCTCTGTGAGTAGATACTACTGGTAGATATACTGTACCCTTCTCTATGAGGAGGCAGCGTTCCTGGAAGCCCATTCTCTGTGAGTAGATACTACTGGTAGATATACTGTACCCTTCTCTATGAGGAGGCAGCGTTCCTGGAAGCCCATTCTCTGTGAGTAGATACTACTGGTAGATATACTGTACCCTTCTCTATGAGGAGGCAGCGTTCCTGGAAGCCCATTCTCTGTGAGTAGATACTACTGGTAGATATACTGTACCCTACTCTATGGGGAGGCAGCGTTCCTGGAAGCCCATTCTCTGTGAGTAGATACTACTGGTAGATATACTGTACCCTACTCTATGGGGAGGCAGCGTTCCTGGAAGCCCATTCTCTGTGAGTAGATACTACTGGTAGATATACTGTACCCTTCTCTATGAGGAGGCAGCGTTCCTGGAAGCCCATTCTCTGTGAGTAGATACTACTGGTAGATATACTGTACCCTTCTCTATGGGGAGGCAGTGTCCCTGGAAGCCCATTCTCTGTGAGTAGATACTACTGGTAGATATACAGTACCATTCTCTGTGAGTAGATACTAGATATACAGTACCATTCTCTGTGAGTATACACTAGATATACAGTACCATTCTCTGTGAGACTAGATATACTGTACCATTCTCTGTGAGTATACACTAGATATACTGTACCATTCTCTGTGAGGAGGCAGTGTTCCTGGAAGCCCCTTCTCTGTGAGTAGATACTAGATATACAGTACCATTCTCTGTGAGTATACACTAGATATACTGTACCATTCTCTGTGAGTAGTATACACTAGATATACTGTGTCATTCTATGTGAGTATATACTAGATATACTGTACCATTCTCTGTGAGTATATACTAGACATACTGTACCCTTCTCTGTGAGTATACACTAGATATACTGTGCCATTCTCTGTGAGTATACACTAGGCACTAGGGGCTCCATTTTCGTTACATGCTAAACCCCTTATCCCAAACCCCTTATTCCTTTTTTACTATTTTGAAAAAAACCTTTTGGAATAGCTCAATGTGCCAATCTATTAACACGTTGTGAGCTTGTAGACTGGCCATTTGAACTATTGAAAAATGTTTTTTTTAAATAGTTTAAAAAGGCAAAGAAGTTAAGGGATAAGGGGTTTAGCGATGACGAAAATCTAGGTATCCTGTACCCTTCTCTGTGAGTATACAGTACAGTATATGCTAGATATACTGTATCCTCTCTTTCCTAGGTTCTCTCTCCCCATGTCCTACTACTGCAATCTATCACCAAAGACGTATGTTTTTTCTGCAGGTGAGCGCTGGGAGGGTGAGAATCGAACCTGTGGGTTCCCATGAGAACGGAGAGGAGAGGAACACGGCGTCTCCCACCAACAAGTTGGACCTGACTGTCACCAGTCCCATAAAAACACCAGCCAAAGGCAGAAAGGTACTGGACAAGTCCTGATACCAAGGTCCAAATTCTACCCACTTTCAAGATTTTTTTTCTGAGAGCGTACAAGTGGAACCATATGGACCCGTCAGGATCCGTGTGTGCACTCTCAGAAAAATAGGTCCTGAAGGTCCTAAAATCTATAACATTGTGACGCACAACTTGAAGTTGTGTTGTTATATCCTTCCATGGATATTCCCACCCCTCAGGTGTTAGCGTACGGACCAGGACTGGAGGGAGGGTTCGTGGGGGTCCCTGCAGACTTCGTCATCGACACCAACGACTGCGGTGCCGGTCCTCTCTCCGTGGCGGTGGAGGGTCCAGCGGGGGGCGGTGGTCCGGTTGGAACCCGGAGCAGTGACAACGAGGATGGGACCTGCACCATCACATACCTGCCTGCAGAGAGCGGAGAGCACCGTGTCAGCGTCCTCTTCAGAGGAACACACATCCCTGGGTCTCCGTTCCACCTGGACGTCCAGCTGCCCTTTGACCCCTCCAAGGTGGGTGGTCCCTTCGCTCCAGGTTCGATTCCAACGGCTTAAACAAACTACAACGTATGAGGAAACTCTAGTTGTGTTAATGGTCTGGTGTCGGAGAGGAGAGCAGGCTTGGCTTTACAAGGTTAGTCTCCCATTGGCTTAGAGGCCAGACACTAGACCACATGACTATACTAGAAAGTCAGATTAAATAAAACTAAGATAAAAATGTTAGTGAGGGACTAGTGGCAGGGTAGGATTATGTGTGAAGTTCCAAAAAACTTTGTACCCTCTCCAAGTGATTAAACATGAATCACCCTCCCCTATTAGTTAACATCACATTTACGATTTTTTCATAATCCAAGTAGTATCTTTTTATGAGCAAAAATAAAGTGACCAAACAAAATAATATATATTTTTTGTATCAAGAATCAACGTGTTGCAGCGCTATGAGTTGTGAACTTGTAGATCAGCTGTTTTTGCTATTTTTGTCCAAGACTGCCCTCTTACCGCATTTTAATCCAGCCCCTTCGCCTTTAAAGGCTTAAACATACTCCAGGGTGAGCTCTAAGGGCCCTGGGGCCTATTTCACGAAAGGTGGATTAGGGGAAAAGCCAGGATTTAACTGATATCCCGGTTTATTATATCCTGGATTAGCGTTCATTCGGTTTCATGAAAACTGGTTAATCTTGCCAGATTAACTTGACCTGTTAACCTGGATATGTTGAGGCTTGATTTGGTTTCATGAAAGCAATGCCACATTAGTTCCCATGGAAACTAATGCTATGGACTTAGCCTGCTCCGGACCAGGCTAACAGTCAGGTTTAACCTAATCCTCATGTCTTCGCTGTTTATTAGGCCAATCCAATGACTTTTTACACTGTTATTTCAACACCTGTGGTTGTATATGGACTCAACTTGATAATAATATTATTAATAATTAATGATAATTAATAATAATAAAATGTGATAGATAGATAGATAGATAGATAGATAGATAGATAGATAGATAGATAGATAGATAGATAGATAGATAGATAGATAGATAGATAGATAGATAGATCAGAGGTTTTCAGAAAGCCCGATATAGACGCGTTTTAAACAGTAGCTCACCCTCCCCATTCCGGAGATATGATATCATATGGTCTTCATTCTTCAACTTTTATTTTTGACAACTTATGTGTTCAGTCTATTGGCAATAGTTTGCCATGGATTGGATCCGCCATGCCATATCCCTGGCCTTATTAATCGCTCGTATTGTCCTTTATTAATGATCGCCTTCGAGATCATCATCAGCTGCTGCTGCGCTTCTGCTGTGAAAAGCACGGCCATAGATATATATAAGAAGGCTTTCTTATATCTATGGGCACGGCTCTCTGGCTCTTGCCGGTCTCGCTGATTGGTCACGCTCAAGGAATCTACAATCTTCATCACAGCCTTTTCAAGCAGTATGTGCACGAGCCTGCAAGCGAGGCTATATGATCGCGGCTCGCTAAATCCGCACATTTTGAGCCTCGCTTGGCTTTGGTGGAACAGAATGAACCAGGCTCTAAAGACCAGGATATAAAAAGCGTGGATTTGGCTTAAATCCCCGATTTTCTAATCCACCTTTCGTGAAATACCCCCCAGATACGCCTAGCAATGTTTTGATCAACATCAACAAGCAACAGATCTTTAGCGCCCTTTACTGGGCAACGTTTTGGAATCCTCCGATCACAGCCCTCCATGGGCCTCACCTGATCCTTTCTCTCAGACTTAAACCATGTCTGCTGCTGCTGCTTCACTGCTGTGGACAAAAACAAGGATTTTGTAACTTTTATTATCCGCTAAACGAACATTTTGAGTTGGGTGGCAGCTGGGTGAAAATGATTCAATGCAAACTAAGAATTATTTTTTTCCCCCTGAGAGTGTACAAATGGAACCAAATGGACCCGCTAGGGTCCATTTGTACACTCTCAGGAAAAAAATGAAAATGGGTAGAATTCCCCTTTTAATGGGAGGTGTTGCCTGTTGCCATGTGTCTCATCATGTTGCCTCGTTGATGTTGACATTGCTAGTTGATATTGGTCAAAATATTGCTAGTGTATCAGGGCCTTAACACTCTCTTCTCTTCTCCTGCTCCAGGTGGTGGTCTCTGGTCCCGGGGCGGTCTGTGGTCCCGGCGGGTCTCAGAGGAAAGGTGTGGTGGGGGAGCCGTGTGTTCTGACGCTGGCTGACTGTGACCTGGCCGGCCTCAGTGACCACCCACACCTGTCCCTGGAGGCCGTGTCCGAGCACGGCCACAAGGCGGCCGCCGCCGTCCAGCCCAACGCAGACGGCACCTACACGGTGGTGTACGTGCCTCTGAGCGCCGGCGTGTACACCCTGCGCCTGGCCTACGGAGAGAGGCTGCTGGCACAACTCCCTTCCACCGTGGTGGTGGAGCCGGCTGTCTATAAGAGCAGCGTCAGGCTGAGTGGAGGAGGAGGAGCTGATAGGAGAGGTAGGACTAACCCTAAAGGACTGTTCATAGTTTGATTTTCGGTAACTACTGCAAGCACCGCGATATGACGTCATTTTACTAACCACTGCAGCGGTGCTCACTGGTAACGCCCACAAAACAGAGCTAAACCAATCATATTGGCCGGGAACCGCCGGGCATTGTTGATTGGTCCAGAAGATAGAAGCACCGGCTGAAGAAAGGACACAGTATGTGCTCATTGGCCACCTCAATTTTCTGGAGTAGAAAATGGTTGTACAATTGAGCTATTCCAGACCAATCTGCTGACAGGCATTTTTGCCAACAGCTGATTCAGTCTGGCTTTAGCCAGGCTAATACCATAGGGCCAGGCTAGATTTCAGTATTTATGAAAAGACATTCATAAGCAATGAATAGACATTCCGTGGACCACCAGTTAAAAAGCCATGAATTCAAGGACAACTAAAGGGTTTATCCATGTAGTCATTTGAAGGACAAGATTTTCTCCCTGTATTCATCTGAAAAAAATGTTTCTCTGTGAATTCATTTGAAGGACAACTAAAGATTTTCTCTGTGAATTCATTTGAAGGACAACTAAAGATTTTCTCTGTGAATTCATTTGAAGGACAAGTAAAATGTTTCTCTGTGAATTCATTTGAAGGACAACTAAAATGTTTCTCTGTGAATTCATTTGAAGGACAACTAAAAGGTTTCTCTGTGAATTCATTTGAAGGACAACTAAAGGTTTTCTCTGTGGTTTGATCTGAAGGCCAACTGAAGGGAGGACAGAAGCCTGGGTCAGTGGTTGCCAACGGGGTTGGACTGCTGCAGGGAATAACAGGAGGGAGAAATCACTTCACCGTCACAACAAGGTACTGTACTGAGTACGTCGGGTGTTTGCATTTCATGAGCAAAACTTGAATGATGTGACTTTTAATTCTTTAACATACTTGAACATTACAACCTCATACAAGCTGTCTGTCTGCAGCAGGGGCGGATGTAACATTTCCCAATGGGGGGGGGGGGGGCAGGAGAAAATGGTACGGGGTGCGGCTTCGCGCCACGGGCGATAAGTCACACCTGTACCATTTTTTGGTCAATAATAACATCAGTTGTTGTTGAAGTTGCAACAGGCACGCAGCATGCATAAAGCTAAAGGTCTGACTCAGAGAGTTTTCTGTTTTCAATGATGAAATGCTGTTGGTTTAGTGGTGACACAGCTGTAGTTAGTTAGTAGCAGTAGTAGTGTTTCAAACTTTTAATTATAAGCACTTTAATTTGAAATATCTTGAAATATCTAATTTTGGTTGTTTTGCATGCCATCATGTTTGGTGGGGCAGACTGGGTATTTAGGGGGACATTGTACTCCCCCCCCCCCCCCCCCCCCCATGCCTAGATCCGCCCCTGTTCTTCAGCTACTTATGGATGCTGTCTGACTTTCTTCAACAGAAAAGGCTCGGCATCAGGCATCTCCGTCACAGTGGAGGGTCCGTCTGACGCCAACGTGTCATGTACGGAGAGCAAGGACGGGAGATACCATGTGACCTACAACCCTAGTGTAGCTGGACTGTACCATGTCAACATCACACAGGGAGGGGAGCACATCACAGGTAGATTTTATTTGGTAGTTTTCAACTAGGTCCAATTATTTATTTATTTATTTATTTTTAAAGTTTTAGTGGGTTTCAATCCTTTTCACGTCAATCTGGTCCATTTATGTATTCTGCATTTGAGCCACAGACAGTCCCGGATCTAACCTGTCACACTGGGGAGGGCAGGAGAAAATGTTCTGGGGAGGGGGGCAGCTTCATCGCCTGCGTCGCCAAGCATCGTGGGCAAGAAAGCGATAATAAATGGGGGATAATAAATCCCCCCAAAAAACTCGAAATGCAAGAAAATTATGTTGTTTAAAAATGGCTACTTTTAAAAAATCCAATATTTCCCCTAGTAGATGACCACAGTTTTGAGATGTCTTTATTCTTTAATTTTCTCCAATATATTTGACCTTCCAAGGTATGGGGCATTAATATCAAGTCAATCTGTGACTCCCTTCCAATCAAAGGAAGTCCGTTCCGGGTTCCGGTGAAGGACGCCTCTGATAGAAGAGATGTTGTGATCCGCGGAGCGGGACTGGAACCAGGACTGGAGTCTGGACTGAAACCTGGAGCACAGTCTGGAATGCGGTCTGGACTGGGATCTGGACTGGAGTCTGGGCTCCGTGCCAACGTTCCCCAGACCTTCACCATCGACTGTACTAAGACTGGAGAGGCCACGCCCCCTGAGGCTGTGGCTGTGATGACCCCTAGTGGTGAGTCATGTTTCCTATAAGACTGGAGAGGCCACGCCCCCTGAGGCTGTGGCTGTGATGACCCCTAGTGGTGAGTCATGTTAACTATAAGACTGGAGAGGCCACGCCCCCTGAGGCTGTGGCTGTGATGACCCCTAGTGGTGAGTCATGTTAACTATAAGACTGGAGAGGCCACGCCCCCTGAGGCTGTGGCTGTGATGACCCCTAGTGGTGAGTCATGTTTCCTATAAGACTGGAGAGGCCACGCCCCCTGAGGCTGTGGCTGTGATGACCCCTAGTGGTGAGTAGGATATTACGGTTTTACCGTTTGATACGGTTTAAACTGGTAATAAAGGCAACTTTAGTGTGTACAACCACTGTGTTTGTAAATAGATTTGTTGATTTGTTGACAACAACAAAGATCTGTCTGTCTGCAGGGAAACAGCTGCAGCATCAAAGTTGAAGCAACATACAGTAGAGAGGAAAGAGGGGAAAAACATAGCGACCCATATGGAAAATATTTCATATGTGATCTCTTGAAAGTAGCACCTTTCATACAAGAGAATAAAGTTATATTAGATTATAGTATTATATTAGTAGTATTTATTTGTAAAGTAAAATATATATTAAACATATATAATTTTGTGATTTATAAGAATTATATATGACATTAAAAATAGATACAACATCCATAGCATTTTTGGTAAAGTGAAACATGTATAATTTTGTAATTTTAAGAATAATATATAACATGTAAAACAGAGGATCTAGAGTTCTCAAACTCTGCCCGAACCCGACCAGGACCGAACCCGAACAGGCCAGACCCAACATTTAGGGCCGGGTAGGGCCGAAAATCTATCCTAATCAATATGGCCGGGTAGGGCCTCGGGCCCCATGAAAAAATAATATATATTGAAATATTTTACTATAGTAAGAATAATAGTTATTTTCTGTATTTAGCTATTATGAAGATGGTGCTGATTGCCATTTCATTTTTAATCTGTGGCGAATTCTCAAAGTGCCTAAACCCGACAGTTTAGGGCCGGGTAGGGCCTAAAATCTATTCCATATAGTCAGGTCGGTTCTAGGGCCTGAACTGTTAGGGCCGGTTAGGGCCGGGCCTTAATTTTCAGCCCCGTTGAGATCTTTAAGAGGATCCATAGTATATTTCTTGTAAAGTGCCATATATGAAAGGTGCCACTTTAAGAGTATACCTGTAATGTACCGTGACACATGTATATCAGTCAGTGTGACCGCCTCTGGTTTTCTATTGCACAGGTAAGATAGATGTTGTGGAGGTGAAAGACAACGGTGATGGAACATATTCTCTGGACTACTCTCCTTCCATGGCAGGAGATCATTCTCTAGTGGTCAAATACGCTGACCAGGATGGATTCTCCAGGTCAGTGGAGTAGTTCACACTGCCTCTGTATGACAGTGGTTTTCAACCAGTGGTCCGGCCAGGGACCACCAGTGGTCCTTGAGTGGGTTCCAGTTGGCCCCCAGGCTTAAAGGTA
Source organism: Benthosema pterotum (assembly GCA_039105355.1). Classification (NCBI taxonomy): domain Eukaryota; kingdom Metazoa; phylum Chordata; class Actinopteri; order Myctophiformes; family Myctophidae; genus Benthosema; species Benthosema pterotum. The sequence goes on along the minus strand of CM076968.1, from coordinate 53,813,070 downwards.
GGGGAAGTGATTTCACTTTTGTCAGATATCACCCCCCCCCCCCCCCCCCCCCCCCCCCCCCCAAAAGAGAATCCTGTTTAAAATGCTCTATTATAAGGTGTGCAGACCATATATGGAGTTTCCCCCTCCCCCACGTTAGCAGAGGAACTAATAAAAGTTCCCCAGGTGGTGGGTGAATTCTCCTCCAATCAGGATGGAGCAGCAGGTTCACATAGTGTAGCTACTCTTGGGCGCCCCTAGTGCACCAGGCTGGTACTACACCATGAATTTCAAATCACTTCCCTTAGCTTTAATGATGGGAAGTTGGTTAACCAGATGTAACTCTGAGAGCGTAAAAATGAATGTTTTTCATGTTTACCCTATCAAGAGTTAAAATATTCGTCATTTAAATTAGCCCAAGTCTACACAACTAGAGAATGTAGAAGATTACTTTGAACTGTATGTTTGACTGTTTTGTTTCCCCAAATCCAGCCTGGAATTGTGGACAAAAACAAAATAAATCTTTTAGTTTTGGGGTCTGTGGGGCTAAAAGATCATCAAAAGGTGGTCCATACGTGGCTCAAATGCTGAATGAATAGTGGGCCGTGGTATCAAAAAGGTTGAAAACCACTGCTGACGTTAGCGTTACCAATGAAGCGCTCATTAATAATCACACTAATGTCCTGCTGTGTTTCTCATGGTCTATTAAAGCCCAGTAGCATTCAAAGTGCTTCCAAACAACAAGGCCAGCAGCCAGAAGGTGAAGGTGTCAGGACCAGGACTACAGTCAGGGTTCTGTTCTAAAGTTCCTCAGACCTTCACCGTGGAGCGTAGTGAGACTGGAGAGGCACCGGAATCTGTGGCTGTGATGACACCTGATGGTAAGCAGAGTAATCTACTGATAAACGGAGCAAACGGTACCCTTGCGGGTCCATTTGGTTTCATTTTTACAGGAGGAGGATGTGACGGCAGTGTCCGGTCATCCTGGTCCAGATGGACTGGACTCAGACCCTGACCAACACCCTGACACTGCCGTCACCTCCTCCTCCTCAGGGGCGAATCTAGGCATGGGCATTGGGGCATAAATGCCCTAACACTCCCACCAACTAACTGCCCTAACTGCCCCACCAACTAACTGCCCTAACTGCCCCACCAACCACAATTCCATGCAAAACAACCCAAGATATTTGAAATTAAAGTGCTTATAATTAAAATGATGTGAAACACTACTACTGCTACTAACTAACTACAGCTGTGTCACCACTAAACCAACAGCATTTCATCATTGAAAACAGAAAACTCTCTGAGTCAGACCTTTAGCTTTATGCATGCTGCGTGTCTGTTGCAACTTCAACAACAACTGATGTTATTATTGATGCTTTACTTGACTAATAAAAGTCCTGTAACCGAAAAAATGGTATGGGTGCGGCTTTATCGCCTGTGTTGCTTCACGCCCCTCCCCCCCCCCTGCCCCCCAATGGAAATGTTACATCCGCCCCTGCTCCTCCTCCCTGCTCCTCCTCCTCCTCCTTCTCCTCCTCCTCGTCCTCCTGCCCCGGCCAGCACCCCATGGTAAGCTTTAATTCCATGTATTTAATTTAATTTCATTTGTGCTTTAAAGGTGCTGTATGTAAGAAATCTCAGAATTTTGATTTCCCTAGAGGCCTAGAACCATTGTCATTGGTGGAGGGGAATGCCCCAGCGGGATTATTGGGTAGCCAATCAGTTCATGTCATGTCTTAGCACTAGACTAGAGGGAGTCCACTATATAGTGCACGGGAAAAGATTTTGAGCCAAGGTTTGAAAATGTTTATGAATTTGTAAGCGTTATTTTTTTTTAATAGATTCCATACAATTGAGCTTTTAAAGGGCTACAACAAGAATGAAATTTGTGGTGCTGCAGTAGCCTCATGTCAAAATACGATTCAGTTGTTGTTTTTTGCTGTAGACCAAAAATGCGTTGCATAATGCATACATCCCAACGTGTACGCATTTCTCGTATCAGATACGTGTTTTTACCTCATACTACGCTGCTACGATTAATCACTTAAAAATACGCAAAGAGCGCAACCAAACTCAAACTCCGTTCACTTCATGGGGCCAGTCCAATGGCGACTTTGCTACGTCGTAAACAATGTATTTCAACTCCAGCTTGTCCCTATTCAGGCTGCATGAAGAGCAGCTCCAGCGCTCAGTGTCTGACCCCCCAATGTCGCATCTCTGACACTACATGGCTCTGCCCCGACTGGCCAATCACACCGTGTCTTGTGGATACATTAGCCGTTGTAGCCCATAGAGTAACATAGAGACCACATCTGGTCTCTATGTTGTGGGTGGAAGGGAAAATCAGAATACGTCTCTTCTATGTTACTCTATGTTGTAGCCAAACAGAACAGAGTGCATATGCTCTGAGTGCGTCCTCCCATGCAGTTCGCTAGGCTATTACTGACACGTTCATCTTCTAACTTAGCCAGACTCTCGTCAAAATGTCAAAGAAGAAAGCGCCATTAAGGAATTATTTTTGTGAACTAAACGGGGACGGGGCGCCGAGTCTCTCCGATCCAGAGGTCTCTTTGGTCGGGGAGGCACGGCATGTACTCCCCTTGGCGAACGCAGCGACTGCGAGATGTGCTAAATGGGCTATGCCGCTAGCATCCAAATCTAGTCGATAAAACTGCATTTTCATACAGGGATAAAGGATTTCAGTCAGCCAGCTTTTGATAAGCACGAGAAAAGCAAAAGAACTTCAAGATAGTTGAAACAATAAATAACGATCGTGTGTGTGTGCGCGCGCGCGTGTGGGGGAGAGAGAACCCACGTTGATTTGTCTATAGCTGAAAGCCAGGGGAATTCCACCAAAAAAAGGGAATTCCACCCATTTCCAACATATTACTATGTCGTTAAATACACCTGATTGATGTTGTGTTGTGTGGTTCCCCATTCTGTCTCCTAGAAATGGAGAAATTAACATGGTGAAACCTATTTTACCATGTTAATATTTTTTCTTTTAGGGCCTTTTTCCTGAGTGTGTACAAATGGAATAGGTACATTTGGACACAAAGGTGTGTGTTGTGTGTGTGTGTGTGTGTGTGTGTGTGTGTGTGTGTGTGTGTGTGTGTGTGTGTGTGTGTGTGTGTGTGTGTGTGTGTGTGTGTGTGTGTGTGTGTGTGTGTGTGGATAGAGATATAGTTTGGAAAGGCTCAGGATTTTTTTGCTTTAATCCCTGTTATTAGCACGTTGGTCCAAAAACAATAACCTTAACAATACTTTAAGAAATTCTCCTTATTTAACAGCATTTGATAACTTTACTGCTGCAGGTGGATATGCTGTTTGGCTAAAACACTATTCATTAGGGTTTTAGTCAGTAACATTTTCTCATGCTATTACAGCTGATTTAATAGTATTGAATCAGTGTCATGGATTTCAATGTTTGGGGGCACCCAACTTCTATTGGGCTAAAATCTACTGAAACATACCTCCATGATAAGTGAGAATGTGAAGTTAATATAGGCATACAAATGTGCCTTGCAATGTGCGCTGCACTGCCGTGCTGCCGCGCTGTCGGGCCGCTGCGCCGCCGCGCCGCTGCGCCGCCGCGCCGCCGCGCCGCTGCGCCGCCGCGCCGCGGTAATTTGCTACTCCAAAACATTTTCAAATGTTGGCATGTATGATAATGTTTGAAGTTTTTGAACCCCACAAATAAAGGTCTCTAATGATTAAATTGTGAATTTTAAAATTCTTTTACTTGTCTATAAAGCGCTTAATGGTCTTGCACCTTCCTACCTACATGACTGCTGCCTAAGTATGTCCCAGGCCGTCCCCTCAGGTCTTCCACTGCAGGCCTGCTTGCGGTGCCCAAAATGGCAACTAAAAAACACGGTGAAGCAGCCTTTTGCTTCTATGGACCGACGGCGTGGAACAAACTCCCATTATACATTCGACAGGCAGCCTCTGTAGACATTTTTAAAGCACAGCTCAAGGCGTACTTCTATGCACTTGCTTTTAACTGATTCTCTGTGATTTTATATTTTATGATTTTATATTTTATGCCTTATTTCAGGTCCTCACTGTACTGCTTCTTTGATGTATTTTAATGATCTCTTTAATTCATTCCCACTATTTTTTGTCTTCTTCTCTATTGCAATGTAAAGGACTTTGAGCTGCATTTTATGTCATGAAAGGTGCTATACAAATAAAGATTATTATTACTTCCAGCCCTGCCGTACCAGATACCAGACACCCAGCAGAGACTGGCTGCCTCCACTGAACGCATGGCACAGTCTCTCGTCCAGGTTGTGGATGTGCTGAGAGGAATGTCTGCTACCCAGACCAGGATGTTACATCAACTGACAGACATGAATGAAAACTTTAAATAAATAAAATTAGTAATGACTCATGTTGTGAAACCTGGCTTGTTTTAATAAGAAATGGGAATGGGAAATAATGTGAAGCTGACAAATTAGAAACAAGTAATTATTTTTCATGTCATACTGTAACTGAGTTACAGTAGTGCAATCGGCATGCACTGTTTCAATGAGTAGCCCAGAATTTTATTGGATATTGGATAAAAAAAACAAATATATTTATATCACTATAGATTAGTCAAATTATTTGACTACCAATATATTCTATTCGACTACCACAAAAACACATTTGGTTAATGCCCTAGGGCACTGCGCAGCATTTTTAGACCCAACAATGAATGCATACCACAACAGTTGTGTCTTGGAGGGAAGAGATATCTCTACCTCCTGTTGTTAGTCCTACAACTTAAACCTATTCCCTGTAATAAAATGGGTAATATCTGCAGGGAAGGCACTTTTTTGAGAGGGGTTGGATGAGTGATGCGGCTGCCTGCCCAATGATATAAACTGCCAATGCTACAGACCCTTTCAGAGGGAGATGCACAAGCAAGATGTTAATCTTAAAGGTGGACGGACCATATTATGGTATGTTTTGAAGTCACCCCCGCCACTTTGACCAAGAGCTCAATATGGTCTTGGGAAAAACATTCTCTCCAGTCGGAGACATCACAGACGTCTGTCTGTGGCATCTTGCAGAAGCGAAAAAATTCCCATTGGAAATTGATTCAGGCAGAAAGAGGCCTGTGTGTGTGCGTGAGTGCGTGTGTGTGTGTGTGTGTGCGTGCGTGCGTGTGTGTGTGTGTGTGTGTGTGTGTGCGTGCATGTGCTCGTGTACTGTGTGTGTGCGTGTGCATGTGCGTGTGTGCGTGTGTGTGTGTCTGCGTTCCCATGGGCGTTTGTGTGCCTGCTACCAGCGAGTGTGTGCTTGCTTGCACGCATGCACGTGTACGACAGACCCAGGTGTAACATTTCCCAATTGGTGAGGTAGGCAAAAATGGCATGAGGGCGACTTCATCGCCCGTGTCGCTTCGCGCCACCTGCAATGAAACTGCACCCATACCATTTTCATTTAAATGCTTTAGTTCTGTGACCCACAGGATTCATAACTTGCACAGGACTTATATTTGTCAAGTAAAGCATCAATAATAGCATATGTTGTTGTTGAAATTGCAACAGACACGCAGCATGCATAAAGCTAAAGGTCTGACTCAGAGAGTTTTCTGTTTCCAATGATGAAATGCTGTTGGTTTAGTGGTGAGACGATTGCAGTTAGTTAGTAGCAGTAGTAGTGTTTCAAATCATTTTAAATAAGCAATACCTTTGCAATGTGGTTTATGTGGTTTATGTGAACCAAATGGACCCTAGCGGGTCCATTTGGTTCCATTTGTTCCCTCTCAGGAAAAATGGGTCTGAAAGAAAAAGCATTAACATGATGAAATACATCTTGATGATGTCATCCGATGTATTTCACCATGTTAATGATTTTTTCAGACGTCCATTTTTCTGAAATACATACAGTATGAATAATGAATTGGCCGAACTTTTTTTATCATGTCCACACAACATCTCTAAGGTATATTAATGACATATTAAAATGTTGAAAATGGGTGGAATTCACCTTTAAGTTTGGTGAGGGTAGGACTATGTTTAGAAAAACTTAGCTCCAAACTTTCCCCCCCCCCCATATATCATATTTGAATAGTTTACTGATACTCATGCATGTGTTTTATGTCACTCTGGGACAGAGTTTTACTTTTAACCCCAGAGGTAATCTATTCCTGACTATCCTGTAGTGTGTGCTTTGATGTGGTATGAAAAAAAGGTTTGGGGCTACTAAAATACCTGCAATAGAATAAAGACAACCTGTTGCAATGCAAACTGTGGGAGAGGAGGGGGACCTCAGAGGTGAAATGTACTGTAGAACAGGGGGGGATCTATGACAAAAATAAAGGGCAATAGACAGTACAGGGATCAAGGTAGATTGAGGCCCAATGTGCTTTTGTGTGGAATTCTCCTTTAATTTTAGTGAGGGTAGGACCATGTTTAGACAACCAGATTGGCCATCGGTCGCGACTGTTGGACCACATGTTGCGAATTGCTGGAAAAACAAACAAACATCCATGCCCATATTTGCACATCCGTCATCAATGAGTACACAATACACTTCCTACAGGAGATCCATCATTAAACCAATGCCATGTCCAAATATGGAGATCTGTGGCATCTTCTACTAAGCATCGATGCATCCAAATAAGGAGCACAGGCTCTGATATCACAGAGGACAGAGTGTGACATCACTCACACACAATTGTCTACAGTATAAAAGAGCGCTCCCTGCCATAAAGTATTCAGTAGCTCAGAGATCAACCAAGTGTCAGTGAGTCATCAACGTATCGTCAAATCAGCGAGTCAAGACATCAACCAAGCGTCGAATCAACAGCAAAACAATGTTGAAAGAGTTGGGTGCAACAGCCGTGACCACTGGGTCGCTGGCACTTGCCTACTACGCCAAGGTGAAGATTTCCGAGGCCTTCGCCGTGGTCGGGGCGCGCGTCACCTCCCTGGAGACAAGCAACCAAGACCTACTGAAGGCCAACACCGAGGCCAGGGAAGCCTTCAGGCGGCTGGAGGAGGACAAGGCAGCTGTGGAACATCGCCTGAGCTCGGTGGAGGATTCCAAGGCAGCAGTGGAACATCGCCTGAGCTCGGTGGAGGATTCCAAGGCAGCAGTGGAACATCGCCTGAGCTCGGTGGAGGACTCCAAGGCAGCAGTGGAGCGTCGCCTGAGCTCGGTGGAGGAGGATAAAGCGGCCGTAAAGCGTCGCCTGAGCTCCGTGGAGGAGTCCAAGGCAGCAGTGGAGCGTCGCCTGAGTTCGGTGGAGAAGTCCAAGGCGGCCGTGGAGCGTCGCCTCACCTCTCTGGACGGAGACAAGAAGTCCCTGGAGAGGCGCCTGACCACCCTGGAGGGAGACAAGAAGGACCTGAAGCAGCGCATCACCTCCGTCGAGGCGATCAAGAAGGACCTGGAGCGGCACATCGCCTCCCAGCTGAAGGAAAACGAATCCCTGAAGCAGCACGTGATCACCCTGGAGGCAGACAAGAAAGCCTTGGAGAGGCGCATCACCTCCGTCGAGGTGAACAAGAAGGACCTGGAGCGGCACATCACCTCCCAGCTGAAGGAAAACGAATCCCTGAAGCAGCGCCTGACCAGCCTGGAGGCAGACCAGAAAGCCTTGGAGCGGCACATCACCTCCGTTGAGGTGAACAAGGAGACCCTGGAGCGGCACATCACCTCCGTTGAGGTGAACAAGGAGACCCTGGAGCGGCGCCTGACGTCTGTGGAGAAAAATACCCAGGCCCAGGAGGTGGTTAGGACCCTGGGGGTGCATGTGCCCTCCCTGGAGGAGAAGACCCAGGCCCAGGGGGTGCCAGTGGCCTTCATTGAGGCGAAGAACGAGGTCCAAAAGAAGAACCAACCCCTGGAGAAGAAAGAAGACGAGACGACCGAAGAACCAGAGATGACCGGCAGTAAACAGAACACCCGTCGTTGGGAAACAATGGACTCTACAGCACTGCTTGTGGGGGCTGAGGCAAAGACCGAGGCCCAGAAGAAGAACCATGGTCCGGAGAAGAAAGAAGACAAGACGAACAAAGAACCAGAGAAGCCCACCACCAAACAGGAGACCCGGCGTGGGGGTAAAGTGGACCCCAAAGGACTGTTTGTGGGGGCCATCCCTCGGGATGTAAGCGAGGTTCAGCTCGCCGAGTTCTTTGAGAACAAGTTCGGTGGAAGAGTCCAGGAGGTCCGGATCAAGAGGGGCAAGAAGAAGTTTGATTATGGCTTCATGTTCTTTGACGATAAAAGGACTGTACAACGCATCCTTCGACACCCCGACCCCATACGGCTACCTTCTCATGAAGAGGGTCAGAATCTCTTCGTGGTGGAGTTGAGGCAAGACATGAGTTCCATGCCAACAGCCGACCCAAAGAGGAGACCATGAAGGTTCAAGTAGATTCATACCCCCCCCCCCCCCCCCCCCCCCCCCCCCGCCGATGTCCCGGAAACACTAAGGGATCAGAGACATGGAGTCCGTCTAAAGGCTCAGTCATACTCTACAGTGAAGTGACTTGCAGTTTCACCGTGGTGTAGCTGGCTTTTTAAGGAGTATGTGTGAGGCTTTACTGTACATATGGATGAGTACCAGGCCAGTGACATCCTGAAGCCAAGACCTTAGGCTAGATACATACAGTATATACAGTATTATATAAAAAAATGATAATAATTAAAAATAACAATTAAAATAAAAATAAAAACTAAAGCCCTAGAGCTAATTATAAAAGCCAGGCTGAACATGGCTGTGCATGCGTCACACAATCCATTTTTGGACATGTCTGACCCCAAACCAGAGTTCTCAATGGGCCTTAAAATTGAGGCCTGCCCCTAACTGGGACCTAACTGATCAGGCACAAGGTCCGGACCAGCTAATTAGCAGATTTTAGGCCTGACCCGGCCCTATTGAAAAGTTAAAGTGAACACTGCAAAAAAAAAAAAAAAAAAACCTCTGAACTAAATTAGCCGCTTCGACCTCTATCCATGGATTGAATAGAGCATAATCGCGAGTAATCACACGATCGAATACAACGAGTAGACGCAGATAACAGATACCCGCCGGGCAAGTAGATATTTTGTATTCATTGCATCGGTGGATCATGGCTACTACTAGTAGGGCGGGGCGAAGCATAGTTTTACTGAAGTTATGTTTAGGGTTAGTAACTGCATAAAGCACCGTCTAACCCTAACCCTAGCCTAATCCTAAACCCTAAACATAACCTCAGTAAAACTAGGCTATGCCTACACCTAACCCCAACCCTAAACTTAACCTCAGTAAACTTATGCCTAAACCTAACCCTAACCATAACCTCAGTAAAACTTCCTTCGCCCCGCCCTACTAGTAGTAGCCGTGTGGCTCTTGTTTTAAGAAGGATATACTAAGTAGGAGAAAATTGTATAAGATTATCAACCTTGTTTTTTTTTTTTTAGAACATATTTCTTATTACAAGAATTCTTACCAAGTACCGTTCACTTACCTCACAGATTATTTTGCTTGTTTCTAGTACTTTTACACTAAAAAATAAATATATCCTGTATATTTTTCTTATATTTAGACTGCCTTTTTTCCAGTGTAATATCCCTTTATTCACTTGTTTTTAGAATGATCAAATTAAAGGAAAACTTCATGAAAAAAAAAAAAAAAAAAAATATATATATATATATATATATATATATATATATATATATTTTTTTATTTTTTTTTTTTTCACCATAGAATTACACATATGGGAGCTTTAAAATAACCACAGTACTCCCCTGGTGCCACTTTATTCATGTACTGGTCTATCAAAAGCTAGCTGATCTACAAGCTCAAAACGCATCACAGTGCAACACGTTTTGATGGTATAGGGCAGTGGTTTTCAACCAGTGGTCCGGGGACCACCAGTGATCCTTGAGATGGTTCCAGGTGGTCCCCAGCTAAGTTGGTTAACCAGATGTAACTCTTGAGAAAATCATGTCATCATGTCAATTAGCCCAAGTCTACACAACTAGAGAATGTAGAAGATTAATGGTCATTTGGATTTGTATGTTTGACTGTTTTGTTTCCCAAATCCATATTGTGGACAAAAACAAAATAAACCTTTATAGTTTTGGTCTGTGGCTGGTGGTCCGTGGCTCAAATGCTGAATAAATACATGGGTCCTGGGATCAAAAAGGTTGAAAAGCAATGATATAGGATATAAAAAAAATAAAATAGATCTCCTCCCTTTAATGTAGCCCCCTACTGGTTGTGGCCCTAAGCCAGTGTTTTTTAACAGGTGGTCCCCAGGCTAAATGATGGAAAGTTGGTTAACCAGGTTAACTCCTGAGAGTGTAAACATATCATCGTTTAGCCCAAGTCCAGACAACTAGAGAATGTAGAAGATTAATGTTTATTTATCTGTATGTTTGACTGTTTTGTTTCATATATATATATATATATATATATATATATATATATATATATATATATATATATATATATATATATATATATATATATATATATATATATATATATATATATATATATATATATATATATATATATATATATATATATATATATATATATATATATATATATGTGTGTGTGTGTGTGTGCTTCCAGTGACATATACTGTATAATGTTTATGTTGTTCTGCAGGTCATATAGCAGTGCTTCCAGTGACATATATAATGTTTATGTTGTTCTACAGGTCATATAGCAGTGCTTCCAGTGACAGATATAATGTTTATGTTTTTCTACAGGTCATATAGCAGTGCTTCCAGTGACAGATAACGGTGACGGTACATACTCGGTGTCCTACACTCCCTCCACAGACGGTGACCACTCCCTGCTGGTCAGATACTCAGATGAAGAGCAGCATCGCAGGTGACCGACTGGTGCAGAGAGACTTTAGTACACAATTTTAAAGTGTGACACTTGTGACACCCACAGATCATGCTGTGAGCTTGTTTGATCTACATTTGTGCTAAAACCTTCCCCACTATACAAATGCTGGGGTTTAAAACCCATTCAATATAGGAATCCCGTTTGGTGTTTTCAGCATTATAGGGAAACACACATTTTCATCATTTTACTATGTATGTCATTGTCACCTTAGAGATGTTGTGTGGACATGATAACAATAACCTTTCCAAGGAGATTGCTAAGGAAGGCTCCTTGGATGCTCGATTGTAGTTTGACACTTGATTCTAGTTTTTGATTCTAGATACTAGTTTCTGAATCTAGATTCTAGTTTCTGATTCTATATAGATTCTAGTTTCTGACACTATAGATTATAGTTTCTGACACTAGATTCTAGTTTCTGACACTAGATTCTAGTTTCTGACACTACTGTAGATTCTAGTTTCTGATGCTACATTATATTCCCTGTCAGTCTCTATCAGTGGTGCTCAAAATATTTCATGCCAAGAATTATCTGTGTTTGACTACTGTATACAGACCCCCCTCTGAAAAATGTACTAGGGATACCCCAGAAGCAAAGATTTAAGTTAAAAATGTTTGCTCCAAAATAATACATCCAAAAATCTGGGCAACATTTTTTCCAAAGATAGCAGAACTACAAAAAAAGATCTACAAGCTCATAACGCACCACCACAAGTTTGTAGATCTGTTATTTTTCAATAGTTAAAGTGCTTAAAACACTAAAAGGCCTTCCAGTTCTTGTGAAACATACTTACTTACTTACTTATGCTCTTCGCCCCCGATGGGGCATAAGGCATCGATAATGTTCCTCCACCTATCCCGGTCTTTGGCAGCCAGTTGTGCCGTGCCCCATGAGAGACCCATCTCCAGCAGCTCAGCTTCAGCTTCAGTGAAACATACTTAGGCCTAGTTAATGACATATCTTGTCTGTTTATTTAATTATCCATGGGTATTGTCCCCCTGCTGTAGACCCTTCCCCTTCAGCGTGGGGTCAGGACCGGGGGTCTGTGGTCAGTCTCCTCAGACCTTCACCCTGGACTGCAGTAAGACCACCGGAGATCCACCGACACGGGTGGCTGTGATGACACCCAGCGGTGAGAGAACACATAACACTAAACTATTCATTTCACACACCTGTAAATTTATGTCCTGGTCCTAAGGCCTAGATTTTCGTCACCACTGATTTCGTCACCACTAGTTAAAATGGCCACTCTACCAGCTCATAACGTGTCAATAGATTGGCACGTTGAAGTATCCCAAAAAGCTTTTCAAAATAGTAAAAAGGAGTTAGGGATAAGAGGTTTAGAATGTGACGAAAATGGAACCTTAAATCTCCTTCCACTCAGGGGCGGATCTAGGTATGGGCATGGGGGGGCAATGCCCCCTAAATGCCCTGACTGCCTCACCAAACATGACGGCAGGGAAAGAACCCAAATTTCAAAAATATTTCAAATTAAAGTGTTTATAATTAAAATGATTTGAAACACTACTACTGCTACTAACTAACTACAATTGTTGTACCAGTAATGACTAAACCAACAGCATGTCATCATTGAAACCATCACATCACATGTCTGTTGCAACTTCCACAACAACTGATGTTATTATTGATGCTTTTCTTGCCTAAAATAAGTCCTGTAACCGAAAATGGTATGGGTGCAACTTCATGTCGCTTCGCGCCACGGGCGATGAAGTCGCCCCCATAGAATTTTCTCCTGCCCTCCCAACTGGGAAATGTTACATCCGCCCCTGCTTCCACTTCTCATGGTTCAGGTCAGATGGAGATGGTTCCAGTTATAAACAACGGAGACGGGACATGTTCAGTGGTCTACACCCCTAATGTGGAAGGAGCTCACTCTCTGATGGTCAAATACACAGATGAAGAGGAGTTTGTCAGGTAAAAGAAATGGCCATACAGATGGCTTAATGCAGGGGTTTTCAACAGGTGGTCCGGGGACCACCAGTGGTCATTGAGAGGGTTCCAGGTGGTCCCCAGGCTAAATGATGGAAAGCTGGTTAACCAGATGTAACTCTTGAGAGTGTGAAAATGAAACCAAATGGACCCGCAAGGGTCCATTTGGTTTCATTTTTACGTTTCATTTTCCCACTCTCAAGAGTTAAAATATTCATCATCTGAATTAGCAGTATTTAATTAAGAAGTCTACACTGTTTTGTTTGCAAAATCCAGCCTGGAATTGTCAACAAAACAAAAGAATTCTTTAGTTTTAGGTCTTTGGGGCTAAAATGTCGTCAAATGGTGGTCCGTGGCTCAAATGCTGAATAAATGGTGCATGGTCCCTGGTGTCAAAAAGGCTGAAAACCCCTGGCTTAATGCATTAAAAGTGTGATATATTTATTACTGTCTGTTATTCAACTCTTTGTTTTCTATAATGTCCCCAGTCCTCATCAGTTCCAGGTGCTGCCTGCTGCTTCCAGTCAGAAGGTGAAAGTATCAGTACCAGGACTGGAATCAGGAGTCTGTGCCCAAATCCCTCAGACCTTCACTATTGGCTGTAGTGAGACTGGAGAGAGACCACAATCTGTGGCTGTGATGACGCCTAGTGGTGAGATATCTGTGTTACAATTGCTGAGTTTAAAATGTTAGATTTAAATGTTGGGTTTAACTTTTTAGAGCCATATGTGCTTTGAAATGTGTACAGTAGACCATGCTGTAGCAGTACAAATAAGAGGGAGTATAAGAAGGAGTTAAAAATCTGTCATGTACTCTTGGAGGATCGCCAAACCAAGTATTCTGCTACTGTGATATCTTGCACAGTGCAGCGTTTTTCAATCTTTTTCAGGGTAAGGGTCCATTATTTATTGGGCATTTGAAGACATTTAGGGTTCCATTTTTGTTACATGTTAAATTTGTTACATGCTTTATCCCAAACCCCTTATTTCTTTTTTACTATTTTGAAAAACTTTTTGGAATAGTTCTACCTGTCAATCTATTAACACGTTGTGAGCTTGTAGACTGGCCATTTGAACTACTGAAAAATGTTTTCTCTAAATAGTTTAAAAAGGCAAAGAAGTTAAGGGATAAGGGGTTTAGCGGTGACGAAAATGGAGCCCTTAGCCTCTTAGAGCTGAGCCAGAGCTAAAATCAACAAATATGAAAATATGAAATAATGAAAAGAAAGAAAATCCAGTGAGTTGTTTGTCATGGTGGATCACATATTGTAGACACAAGTACATTTTTCGGAATGTCCCAAACGTCTTATCTTTTATTGTATTTTTGCTCTACATCCAATTCCAATTATGTGATTTTGAGTATTTGCTGTTTTTTCTTTTTTTTGCAATCCTATGTTAATATTTCATAGGACATTTATGCCATATCATAATAGTTTAATATCATGATTTCAATACGATATTGATTCTAGGTATGTCCCATGATGTGATTTAAAATCACATGATCGGATCAGGACAACCCCATTGATTATATTCCTTTCATAGCGGGTAAATGATATAGATCAGGGCTGCCCAAAAGGTAGATGGTGATCTACCAGTAGATCACACAGACCATGCAGGTAGATCACGACAGTCCCCATAGATCTGTAACTCTTGAGAGCGCTAAAACGAAACCAAATGGACCCGTAAAGGTCCATTTGGTTTCATTTTACACGCTCAACTAAACTCAACATCACAAACTGTCAGCTCAAACCCCAAATACTGTTTTCAAACGTCAGCAGTAGAATATACAAGGAAACCTTCCAATTCTCTATTTTTTCATTTTAAGCACATTATCCTTAAACACTATAACAGTAAGTAACACCATCACCATGATTTCAAAGCTCCAACTTTCTAGGGGGCCTTGAAATGGATTTTCAGTAATGGAACAATCACATTTTGATGTGTAGATCTTGTTGAGACAGTCATTTTGAAAGTAGCTTTCAAGTCAAAAAAGTGTGGGCACCCCTGATGAATACATTTGTTGTGTGATCCCAGGTAAAGTGGAGCTAGTGTCAGTAACAGACAACGGTGATGGGACCTACTCTGTGCCATACTCTCCTTCCATGGAGGGTGATCACTCTGTTATGGTGAAATATAATGCTGAAGACGACTTCAGCTGGTGAGACTATACTAAAGAGAACATCATTATTATTCTAGTGATGTCACTGACTGGTGAAAATGCACTGATTTCTCCCCTGCTGTTTCAGTGTGTCCAACTTCCAGGTGCTTGGTACCAACGAAGACAACAAGCTGAACGTTGTGGATCCAGCAGTGGAATCAGGAGTGTGTGCTCAGATCCCTCACACCTTCACTATAGGCTGTAATAAGACTGGAGAGATCCCACAGGCTGTGGCTGTTCTCACTCCAAATGGTGAGACTTCTATTCGTATGAGGTTTTATTTCATAGACACTGAATTCATGTGATTGTTGATCTCTTGAGATGGGAGGTGGTATGTAAGCCTGATGAGTTGTACGAGTCACTACTACTGTTTAGTACTGCACTGTATTGTCCTGTATTGTCTTACTTGTTGCTACAAGTCTGTATGTCCAAGACAAATTTCTCTCACAAGACTAAATGAAGTAACCTTGAACCTTGAACTCTTTTTTTCTCCCTTTTCACCTCGACCAGGTAAGATGGAGCTTGTGGAGGTGACAGACAACGGAGACGGGACATATTCAGTGTCCTACTGTCCTTCTGTGGAAGGAGCTCACTCTCTGCTGGTCAAATACCAAGATGAAGACCAGTTCTGCAGGTAAATATCATATTTGTTCCTGAATAAAGAGTCAAATGTCTCTTTTCTACAGTTGACTAAAAGCGCTCTGTCTGTCCCCAGTCCTCATCAGTTCCAGGTGCTGCCTGCTGCTTCCAGTCAGAAGGTGAAAGTATCAGTACCAGGACTGGAATCAGGAGTCTGTGCCCAAATCCCTCAGACCTTCACTATTGGCTGTAGTGAGACTGGAGAGAGACCACAATCTGTGGCTGTGATGACGCCTAGTGGTGAGATATCTGTGTTACAAAACGTTCCTTGTCTTCTCAAGTGAAAGTGTAGTGATAGTTTAAATATCTTAAATTGTATGTTGTGAATGATATATTCTTTCCAGGTGAGCTAGAAGTGTTGGAAGTGTCCCAGAACAGTGATGGGACATGTTCCGTTGCCTTCTCTCCTTCTATGGATGGAGCTCACTCTGTCATGGTTAAATATGCAGATGACCAGGACTTCAAACGGTGAGAATACTGAATTTCATGAAGAGTTTTGTTATCTTATTTTCAAACTCAGTTAATTTGAAGTTAACACTTCTGTCTCTCACCGCTGTGTGTCTCAGTGTGTGTGAGGTCCAAGTTCTGCCCACTAGTGAGTCCAATGAACTGAGAGTCTCTGGTCCAGGACTGGAGTCAGGAGTGTGTGCCAAAGTTCCTCACACCTTCACTATTGACTGTAGTGAGACTGGAGAGAGACCCCAGTGTGTGGCTGTGATGACACCTAGTGGTGAGGAACTTATTCAACCCTTTGTGTACTGAATGCGTTTTGGTGTTTTAACTGTTAAAAAACAGCAGACCTACAAGCTCATATCGCGCCACCGATTGGCGCGATATGAGCTTGTAGTTCTGCTATTTTTGAAAAATTGTGAAAATGTGCTGAAATCTTTGAATACATTTCTTGGAAGCAAACATTTTTAACTCAATTTTTTGCTTCTGGGGGATCCCTAGAACAACATGTTTTCAGATGTGGGTCTGCAGCCAGATATGGATAATTCTGGGCGTCCTTGACTTGAAATATGTTAGCATCATGACACAGTAACACAGATTTTTCAGAAAAACTAGAATCTAGTGTCAGGAACTATAGAATCTACTATCTAGTGTCAAAAAGTAGATCCTAGCATCAGAAACTATAATTTAGTGTCAATAACTAGAATCTAGTGTCGTAAACTACTGTAGAATCTAGTGTCAAAAGCTAGAATGTTGCTGCAGCTATAATCTGGTGTAAGGAACTACTGTATAATCTAGCGTCAAAAGCTAGAATGTTGCTGCAGCTATAATCTGGTGTAAGGAACTACTGTATAATCTGGTGTCAGAAACTCGAATCGAAGGTCAAGACAAAATGGGTTGAACTACATCCACAAGAGGTCTTTGTAGTGTCTTAATTTTATTGTTTATTTATCTTTAATGTTTTTGTGTATTCCATCCATCCAACCAGGTAAGATGGAGCTGGTTGAGGTGTCAGACAATGCAGATGGAACATACTCCATCAGCTACACTCCCTCTACAGAAGGAGCTCATTCTCTGCTGGTGAAATATTCTGATGAAGACCAGTTCTGCAGGTAAATCACATGGAGGATTGACCTCCTACAGGCGTATGAAAAATCTCAACTCATGTGTATTAGATACTGTAGCGTTTTCACCTTCGGTAGACTTGTTGCTAATGGGTGGAGAAGTTATGATTCTTGCATACCCATATGGAAAATATTTCACATGTGAACTCTTGAAAGTGGCACCTTTCATGTAAGAGAATAACGTTAATATGAGATCCACAACATTTATTTGTAAAGTGAAATATATATAAAACATTTATAATAATGTGAATGTGTTGAAGAATTACATATGACATTCAAAAAACATATAATATCCAAAGTATGTTTTGTAAAGTCAAACATATATATAAGCATATATAATTTTGTAAGAATAATATATGACATGCAAAACAGATATAAGATCGTATTAGTATCTTCTTGTAAAGTGTCTTGTATGAAGGGTGTCACTTTCAAGAGTTCACAGTTTTTTCCATATGGGATTTAACATAGTGCTTAATGGTACCTTCTCCTTCCTTCTTGTGTACCAAAAAACAATTCCTGTTTCTCACAATTGTATATTCACTCCCTATGTTTAGTGTGATTGCATTCATCCCTGCAGTAATCTACACTCTGCTCCGTTTTGAAGCCAAACTACAGTTTTTTGAAGGAAGCAACACTTTCCAACAATCCGCAGCAGGATTTGTTTTAATTGCAATACAACTTTCTGGTGTGAATGCAACTTTAGATAGCATTTTTATGCAGACTTACAGTAGTGGTGTATGTATATTTTTGTCTTCATTCCTTTATGTAAGGTGCTCTGGATTAAGAGCATCTACTGAATGCCTAAATTGTGAATTGCAATTGAAACGTTGCATACATTATGATTAGGATGCTGCATTTATTTGACTGACAGTGTGTTCATGTGTCTGTCTGTCTCCAGTCCTCATCAGTTCCAGGTGCTGCCTGCTGCTTCCAGTCAGAAGGTGAAAGTATCAGTACCAGGACTGGAATCAGGAGTCTGTGCCCAAATCCCTCAGACCTTCACTATTGGCTGTAGTGAGACTGGAGAGAGACCACAATCTGTGGCTGTGATGACGCCTAGTGGTGAGATATCTGTGTTACATAATGTTCCTCTGTCTGCTGAAATGGAAGTGTAAGTGTAAATGAGATTAAATGTCTCATATCTAAAGTGTATTTTATGTTATATATTTCCAGGTGATCTAGAAGTGTTGGAAGTGTCCCAGAACAGTGATGGGACATGTTCCGTTGCCTTCTCTCCTTCTATGGATGGAGCTCACTCTGTCATGGTTAAATATGCAGATGACCAGGACTTCAAACGGTGAGACGATTCACCATTTGTCAACCATCAATTATATCGTCAACATTTAATATTTGTCAACATTTCTCTGCCTTGTTCCACCCTGGTTCTATCTTGTTTATACCTGTTGAATTGGCTGAAACAACCATGCACACTAGATATTGTCCTGCACATGTTCCCTTTCCTATTTATGGGTTTGTATGAAGGGCTTTCCAGACGGGGATTCTGAAACTCACGCATTATCATGGCAATTCCACTTTGCCACTCACACAACGAGGAAAAAAAAGCTCACAGGATTGAGGTCTAAAATACATCACAGGCGTGTGCATGAACCGAGCACACAACAATCAACACTGCATACAGTGTGATAACACCCACACTGCAAAAAAAAACAAAAACTCTGAACTAAGCTAGTCTTTTATTCTTAAATCTAGACTACGATTGCTCTTGTTTTAAGAATGATTTACTAACCAAGAGCAAGTTGTGTAAGATTATCAACCTTGTTTTTAGAACATATTTCTTATTACAAGAATTCTTACCAAGTAAAATTCACTTACCCCACGGACGATTATTTTTTGCTTGTTTCTAGTACTATTACACTCAAATATATATATATTTTTTTCTTATATGAAGGACAGCATTTTTTGCAGTGCAGCATCACACACTGGTTTTATCGCACAGCATTTTGTAAGCACAAAACGCTGGTCCAGTTGAAAATGAACTAGAAGGCACGATGTATTACTGCCCATCTGTAGCTTAATACTGAGTGTGCAAATGAAACCAAATACTATCAGAGTTTAAATCAACATTGATTTTATAACGTAATAACAATACACAAATGTAAATTTGGGTATTCACTGCATGTTTTTTTTTCTCTCATCGCTGTGTGTCTCAGTGTGTTTGAGGTCCAAGTTCTGCCCACTAGTGAGTCCAATGAACTGAGAGTCTCTGGTCCAGGACTGGAGTCAGGAGTGTGTGCCAAAGTTCCTCACACCTTCACTATTGACTGTAGTGAGACTGGAGAGAGACCCCAGTGTGTGGCTGTGATGACACCTAGTGGTGAGGAACTTATTTCAATTCCATTTGGTATCATATCATGTCTTCACTGACTCTGATAAAAGGTTTTATTCGTTGTTTGTTTTCATTCCAAACCAGGTAAGATGGAGCTTGTGGAGGTGACAGACAACGGAGACGGGACATATTCAGTGTCCTACTGTCCTTCTGTGGAAGGAGCTCACTCTCTGCTGGTCAAATACCAAGATGAAGACCAGTTCTGCAGGTAGAACACGTTTTAATTTGGTCAGTTTGACTTCTATATTATCTGATTCTATATATATATAGCTGACTAAAACCCTTGTGTCTGTCTGCCTCCAGTCCTCATCAGTTCCAGGTGCTGCCTGCTGCTTCCAGTCAGAAGGTGAAAGTATCAGTACCAGGACTGGAATCAGGAGTCTGTGCCCAAATCCCTCAGACCTTCACTATTGGCTGTAGTGAGACTGGAGAGAGACCACAATCTGTGGCTGTGATGACGCCTAGTGGTGAGTACAGTGAGTTACTCTATATGCCTATTCAAATAGATATTATGGCTCAAGGGCAGAATGTCCGGCTGCCTGGTGGGTTCCTCCTGGAGTTAAGGGCTTTTCACACAGGGAGGAGGAATAAATCACGCCTCCAGTTCATTTTCAATGGGACCGGCGTTTTTGTGTTGAGAAAGGGCTGTGCGATAAGGCAAGCGTTTCAGTGTTGTTTTGTTGTGTGCATGCTTGTTTTGTGCACACACCCTACCTCTATTTTTAACTACAGCTGTGTCACCACTAAACCAACAGCATTTCATCATTGAAAACAGAAAACTCTCTGAGTCAGACCTTTAGCTTTATGCATGCTGCGTGTCTGTTGCAACTTCAACAACAACTGATGTTATTATTGATGTTTTACTTGCCTAATAAAAGTCCTGTAACTGAAAAGGGTATGGGGCGACTTCATCGTTCGTGGCGCGCAGCGACACGGGCGATGAAGCCGCCCCCATACAATTTTCTCTTCCCACCCCCCCTCCCCAAATGGGAAATGTTACATCCGCCCCTGCATTTTAATAATTCTGAGTGATGCTGTTCTGCCCCCACTACAAGTGTATCCCTGCAGTGCTGTGTAGTGCCCACTAGGGGGATGTCAATGCTTTGTTTCTCTGTGCTGTATTACTAATAGATGCTTTAGGTCGCCACCTGGGGCCTTTGATTAGTCATGTGATTATTCAGCTGTGCCAGCTTTGCTGCTAGTGTAGCTTCAGTCACTCCACAGTCAGTGTGAATGCAGCCACATTGTAAGAAGACACTCAGTTGATGTTCACTTTGTTTCTGTGTACCCTTGAGAAGCAAAGTTTGTAAGTATTTTTCTATGTCCTGTGTACTACTACTGACTTTGGAGAATATTATTTACCTTATTTAGCATTTTATGGGATTGTAAAAGTCATGTTTTCTGCTATTTGATTTGGGTGTGATTTGTAATCTGAGCTACATTTCAACCTCCTACTCCTACCTCTTTGAGAGGTGATTTCTCACATGTGATTCTGCTTTGTACTTTACCTGCTATGTTTGGTTTATACTTTATATTGACCACATTTCTGTGAGGCTCATCTTAATGTACATTACTTACAGTATGCTTTGTGAGATGTTACCTAAAAAGAATAACTGGTGATATTCTGTACTGTTATGTGCATTTGTTTGCTTATATGGTATTTACACATGCCTCATTTCTTTTCTTTCAGTTTCACAGTCAGCTATTAAAGATTTGTCAAGTCATCTCCTGTCTTGGCTGCTTTTGTAGAGGATTGTTTAGCTCTCTGCATAGCCACATACGCAAACGTGAGGCGAGGGCAGAAGAGTGAAAAAACTGCATCTCAGCGGGGTGTACATGCCAGTCACTTCAACTGAGTCTTCACGCCAGTCATCCTCACGGGGTCTACACGCCATTCATCCGTGCCATTGAGAAAACTACTCTCCATTCAGCCTTCCAGCTCTACGCAAGCTACAAGATGGATGCTACTCCACGCACAGAGGAACAGCACACAGATCCTGAATCAAACGAGACACTTGTTACTAGGTCAGTGGCAAGCAACTCGACGAAAAAATCTTCCGCCAGCGTGGCAGCAGCTAAAGCAAGGGCCAAAGTGTTGGCTGCACGTGCTCGCACAGCTTATGTTGAGCAGGCAAACAAACTCTTATTAGAAAAGGCTCGCATAGATGCTGATCTTAATAGCCTGAACCTAAACAGAGACATTGCAGTAGCAGAAGCGGAGGCTGAAGCCTTTGAGGAATTGGAGAGATCCTCCAGACGCTCTGCTGTGGGTTCCAGAGCCATTTCTCATCTCCCATCCCAGTCCGCACAAGAGCGCACCAGTGAGTATGTAGAATGTCTTTCCAAAGCTTCCACTGAACATGAACAATGCGTGCGTGATCATGTGCACCTTCAGTCTCAGCAACAAGGTTCTACTGTGCTAAGCGCCTCTCAGCAGCACATCTCAGCTGTACCGAACACTGAAGCTCAACAACAGGACGTTGTGCACAACAGCACCTCTCAGCCACACAGCTCTGCTGTTCTCGACGGTGCTCCTCGGCAACACAGTGCAGTTGAGTTCAGCGGTGCCTCTCAGCATGACAATCCTGTGTTCCAGAGCCCTACCGCAGCCTACTCCCACAGTCGCTTCGACAACACTCGAACACAAAGCCCACCTAACCAGCAAGCGAAGCCACTCCATTCTGCTCACAATGATCAAGTGACGCACACGCACTCTGGTGGCCATACAGGGTTTGATGACATTGCTAAATTCCTTGCCCGACGTGAACTGCTGAGCTCCACCCTCACCAAGTTTGATGACCGCCCTGAAGGTTACAGGACATGGAAATCAAGCTTCCTGAACTCCATCCATGGAACAGGACTTACCAGCAGCGAAGAGCTCGATCTGCTAACTAAGTGGTTAGGCCCACAGTCGTCAGCACACGTCAAAAGGATTCGAGCAGTCCACGTCAATGACCCAGATCTAGGCCTGAGAAAGGCTTGGACTCGTCTTCAGGAGTGCTACGGGTCACCAGAGATGGTTGAGAAGGCCTTCTTCGACAGAGTGGAGGGTTTTCCGAAAATCGGCAATAAGGACCACCAGAAGCTCAGGGAGCTTGGAGACCTGTTACAGGAAATTGCATCGGCAGGGCACATGGGCATCCTACCAGGGCTGACTTACCTGGACACAGCTAAAGGCCTGAATCCCATTGTGGAGAAGTTGCCGTTCCACCTCCAGGAAAAATGGATTGCACAAGGGAGCGATTACAAGCTACGCCATCATGTGCATTTTCCACCGTTCACCTACTTTGCAAACTTTGTTTCCAGAGAAGCTTACATCCGTAACGACCCAAGTTTCACCTTGTTTTCTTCAGCAACTACATCTGCAAAGCCAGACAACACTGTGAAGAAGATGAGTGGCAACAGAAACTTAGTCTCCTCGCACAAGACTGAGGTCTCTTCTACGTCTGAATCCGACACTACAGAGACTGCCAGTGCTAAGCCGGATGTCAGTAAGCAGTGCCCGATCCACAAAAAGCCTCATCCCCTTAAACACTGTAGAGGCTTCAGATCCAAGGCCATTGAAGAACGCAAGGCGTTTCTCAAAGAAGCTGGCATCTGTTTCAGATGTGTTTCTACAAGCAAGCACGTCGCCAAAGACTGCAAAGTTGCTATCCAGTGTAAAGAGTGCAGCAGTGACAAGCACATGACAGCTCTTCACCCTGGACCAGCTCCATGGACGGAACAGTCCCCTGAGCCAGAGAATGGCGGGGAGGAGAAGGTTGAGCAATCTCCTACTGTGAACTCCAAGTGTACAGAGGTCTGTGGAGGAAACAACGGCCCACGCTCTTGCTCTAAAATATGCCTCATAACGGTGCATCCCAAGGGACAACCAGAAAGGTCGGTGAGACTCTACGCTATTCTCGACGACCAGAGCAACCGGTCTCTCGCCAGATCGGAGTTCTTTGACTTCTTTGGTCTCAGGGGCACAGATGCACTCTACACACTCCGAACGTGTGCCGGTATCACCGAGATGTCTGGAAGAAGAGCCACGAGCTTCATCGCACAACCTTTGGATGGAAGTCTCAGCATCAATCTCCCGACTCTCATAGAGTGCAACTACATCCCTGAAGACAGGTCAGAGATTCCGACTCCGGACATAGCAAAGCATCACCCTCACCTCCAGTCCATTGTGAAGCACATTCCGCCACTCGACCCAGAGGCTCAGATCTTACTCCTGCTTGGGCGTGACATCCTACAGGTCCACAAGGTGAGAGACCAACGTAACGGACCTAACAACGCGCCATATGCCCAACGCTTGGATCTAGGCTGGGTCATCGTCGGAGAAGCTTGTTTGGGCGCGGCTCACAAACCCAATGATGCAAGTGTGTTCCGCACTCACGTTCTCGAGAACGGACGTCACTCTTACTTCACACCCTGCACGAACCATCTCACTGTGAAAGAGAAGCTCACTGTGAACAGTCAGACGTCTCAGAGTCCTAACGACCTGCGAAGTTCACAGCTCACTCACGTTCCAGCTCCATGTAGTGAAGATGACTCCTTAGGAAGTAATGTCTTCCAACGCACAGAGGATGACAACAAGGTCGCTCCCTCTATAGAGGACAAGCAGTTCATCGCACTAATGGATAGGGAGATGTTCATCAGCCCTGAACAGTGGCACTACGTACCCACCAGCCTGAATCCGGCAGACATCGCAACCAGGTCTATATCTGCAGAACTTCTCTCAAGCACCAGCTGGCTCACCGGGCCCAAGTTTCTACTGCAACCCACAAGTGATGATGTTGTGGAAACCACGTATGACCTCTTGGACCCAGACACTGATGCAGAAGTTTGTGCGAACCTCACAGCATGCACGAGCACAAACCTGGGCTCTCAGCGCTTTGAGAGGTTCTCGACGTTGCAGTCTCTCATCAGAGCCATAGCCACGCTGATCCACGTTGCAGAGAACTTCAGAGGCAAGACCAAAGACCAGGCATGCAAAGGCTGGCACCAATGCTCCAAGGCGCACACAGCAGACTACTTGCAGAAAGCAAAACAGGTCATCATTCGATGCGCTCAAAGTGAGACTTATCAGACAGAGATGTCTTGTCTGAGACAAGGGATGGACATCCCGAAGAACAGTCCGCTAAGGAAGCTGGATCCTGTCCTTGATGATGATGGATTCTTAAGAATCGGAGGCCGCCTTCGTCACTCAGATCTCACCACAGAAGAGAAACACCCTCTCATCATCTCTGGTCGCAGTCACGTTGGAACTCTACTCATCAACTACTACCACGAGAAGGTTCAGCACCAAGGCCGGGTCTTCACAGAGGGAGCCATACGTTCAGATGGCATCTGGATGGTTGGAGCCAAGAGATGCATCTCAAGTCTTCTGCACAAGTGTGTAGTATGTAACAAGCTCCGAGGCAGAACAACCGAGCAAAAGATGGCTGACCTCCCACCAGATCGGCTAAGCACAGAACCGCCTTTCACCAACGTCGGCATTGATGTGTTTGGCCTGTGGACCATCTCTACTAGACGCACTCGCGGAGGAGCTGCCAACAGCAAGCGATGGGCAGTGATCTTCACCTGTCTCAGCGTACGTGCCGTTCATATAGAGCTCATTGAGGCCATGGACACATCAAGCTTCATAAACGCACTCCGTCGATTCATTGCCATTCGGGGTCCCGTCAAGCTGATCCGCTCCGACTGTGGCACGAATTTCAAGGGAGCCTGCAAGGAGCTGAAGGTACTCCTTCAAGACGACAAGGAACCCAATGTCTCCAAGTTCCTCAGTGAGGAAGGGTGCACTTGGATCTTCAACCCACCCCATTCCTCCCACATGGGTGGCGTGTGGGAGAGGATGATTGGGGTCTCGAGAAAGATCTTATATGCTCTCTCAAGTACAAGCCTCGCATCTTACCCATGAGGTACTGTCCACTCTCATGGCAGAGGTTTCTGCCATAATAAACGCCAGACCTCTGACAACCATCTCCACAGATGCGAAAGCTCCAAGTCTTCTTACTCCGAGCTTGATCCTTACACAGAAGGTTTGCAGTCCTCCTCCTCCAGGGTGTTTCGTCGATGCTGATCTACACCGCCAACAATGGAGAAGGGTCCAACACTTGGCCAACACCTTTTGGGAGAAGTGGAGGCGCGAGTACCTCTGCACACTCCAGGAACGTTCTAAGTGGCAGAAGAGCCAACCCAACATCAAAGAAGGAGATGTAGTGCTTCTTCGGGACAGCCAGGCTGAAAGAAACCATTGGCCCATGGCGTTGGTCACAAAGGTCTTCCCTGGAAATGACGGGAAAGTTCGGAAGTTGGAGCTCAAGGTCACAAGAGGAGGAACCCCCAAGACCTTCCTCCGCCCCATCACTGAGATTGTGATGCTCATATCTCCTTAAGGTTGCAAAGACTGTGTTTTGTTTTATTTGTGTTTAATAGTGGTATTGTTTACAATCCCAGGCGGGGAGTGTTCTGCCCCCACTACAAGTGTATCCCTGCAGTGCTGTGTAGTGCCCACTAGGGGGATGTCAATGCTTTGTTTCTCTGTGCTGTATTACTAATAGATGCTTTAGGTCGCCACCTGGGGCCTTTGATTAGTCATGTGATTATTCAGCTGTGCCAGCTTTGCTGCTAGTGTAGCTTCAGTCACTCCACAGTCAGTGTGAATGCAGCCACATTGTAAGAAGACACTCAGTTGATGTTCACTTTGTTTCTGTGTACCCTTGAGAAGCAAAGTTTGTAAGTATTTTTCTATGTCCTGTGTACTACTACTGACTTTGGAGAATATTATTTACCTTATTTAGCATTTTATGGGATTGTAAAAGTCATGTTTTCTGCTATTTGATTTGGGTGTGATTTGTAATCTGAGCTACATTTCAACCTCCTACTCCTACCTCTTTGAGAGGTGATTTCTCACATGTGATTCTGCTTTGTACTTTACCTGCTATGTTTGGTTTATACTTTATATTGACCACATTTCTGTGAGTCTCATCTTAATGTACATTACTTACAGTATGCTTTGTGAGATGTTACCTAAAAAGAATAACTGGTGATATTCTGTACTGTTATGTGCATTTGTTTGCTTATATGGTATTTACACATGCCTCATTTCTTTTCTTTCAGTTTCACAGTCAGCTATTAAAGATTTGTCAAGTCATCTCCTGTCTTGGCTGCTTTTGTAGAGGATTGTTTAGCTCTCTGCATAGCCACATACGCAAACGTGAGGCGAGGGCAGAAGAGATGCACACCTCTCCAATGACTGGCTGTGTGTGTCCCTCCCTATGTGTTGTCTAATGACACTGTCGAGCTTCACACTGGCAACTATTACACTGTTTATGACCAATACAGTCCAGTGCATTGAGCTGTACAGCACAGAGTACATACAGTAGAGTACTCTATCACGGGGTACGGAAAAGTCGGGCCGCCGCAAAGTTGGACCCTGAGAATAGACAGAGTTATACGTAATTTAGACAGAGTTTTACGTAATTTAGTACAGCATACACATTAACAACCCAGCTTTGATGATTATACATACATTGTTTTATTTTAGAATGTTTTATACTACTACTAGTAGGCCTACAGCCTAGACATTACAGAGACTTTAGTTGTCACTGTGCAATGCTTTAAAACAGATGTTTACATAGCTCTTATTTGCACCGCCATTGTTGAAAACAATGTCCAGTTTGTCCCTCTTTCAGGCTGAAACAGCCCTCCCGCACTCAGTTTCTGACCCCTCGATGTCGCAACATTTCGGCTGGTCCAACTTTTATTTGGGCCGACATTTCTGGTGACCCTCTATCACAGTACAAGTAGAGTTGCACCACTCAGTTCACACTGGTGTGATTTCCTTTTTGTCATCCCAGGTAAAGTGGAGCTAGTGTCAGTAACAGACAACGGTGATGGGACCTACTCTGTGCCATACTCTCCTTCCATGGAGGGTGATCACTCTGTTATGGTGAAATATAATGCTGAAGACGACTTCAGCTGGTGAGACTATACTAAAGAGAACATCATTATTATTCTAGTGATGTCACTGACTGGTGAAAATGCACTGATTTCTCCCCTGCTGTTTCAGTGTGTCCAACTTCCAGGTGCTTGGTACCAACGAAGACAACAAGCTGAACGTTGTGGATCCAGCAGTGGAATCAGGAGTGTGTGCTCAGATCCCTCACACCTTCACTATAGGCTGTAATAAGACTGGAGAGATCCCACAGGCTGTGGCTGTTCTCACTCCAAACGGTGAGGAGAATACCGATAATGAAGAAACACTGTCACAATCACAAGTGTCACAAGTGTCAACATTATCTCTCTGTTTGCTCTACTTTTACTATAAACCAGTGGTTTAAAACCAGTGCCCTGGTTACCACCATTGGTCCTGGGACTAGTCTTGGGCAATATACCGGTATTACTGTTTATCGCAATATTGGAAATCAATACCGAGTAATATCGTCGGCGGGTCTATAAAAAATAACGAATACCGAATATTGTCAAATATCTACATTATACTGTATTCTATAAAATATGAGCAATGAGACTTTTAATTGTAACTATACAATGTTCATGTTACACACATGGATAAAATAGCCCTTATTTGGGCTAGGCTTTTTGGAAACAAAGTATTTCCAACTCCAGTTTTTCCCTATTTAGGCTGTTTGAACAGCAGAGTGCTCAGTTTCTGACCCCTCAATGTCGCAATTCTGAGAACTAGGTGACTGGTGGAACGTGTCTGACTCTGATTGCACGCCATTGCCATCTAGTGGTCAATACCGGTAATATTGAATATCGAGCTAATTAACACGTTATCAATACCGATATTAAAAAATCAAGACCGCCCAAGACTACCTGGGACCACAACTGGTTCCAGGTTGTCCCTAGCTAAATGATGGGGAGTTCATAACCAACTCCCCATCATTTAGCTAGGGAGAACCTGGGAGAGTCCACTTTGTTTAATTATACGCTCTCAATGGTTAAACGTGCAATACACAGTTTAAAAGTCTACAGATTGAGAGAAAATGTAGAAAATGTTCTTATTTTGATAATTTGACATTTGCCTGTTATCTTTCCTAATGGTACCGCACAATGGCACTGCCACATTGGGTGCCCCTCACTTCACACAAGTGTAATTTTTTGGTCTCCAGGTAAGATGGAGCTTGTGGAGGTGACAGACAACGGAGACGGGACATATTCAGTGTCCTACTGTCCTTCTGTGGAAGGAGCTCACTCTCTGCTGGTCAAATACCAAGATGAAAACCAGTTCTGCAGGTAAATATCATCTTTGTTCCTGAATAAAGAGTCAAATGTCTCTTTTCTACAGTTGATAACATCTCTATTTTTTTCCAGTCCTCATCAGTTCCAGGTGCTGCCTGCTGCTTCCAGTCAGAAGGTGAAAGTATCAGTACCAGGACTGGAATCAGGAGTCTGTGCCCAAATCCCTCAGACCTTCACTATTGGCTGTAGTGAGACTGGAGAGAGACCACAATCTGTGGCTGTGATGACACCTAGTGGTGAGATATCTGTGTTACATAATGTTCCTCTACTGCAACTTAAAGGCAATAGACGAAACTTCAGTGTGTACAAACACTGTGTTCGTAAACAGATGTGTTTAAAAACAGAATCTAACCTCACCTCCACTCTATTGGCTCATTGTGGAGACCGCTGTGCTGTGATTGGCTAAAACTCTGCCTCACCCCACACAAATTAACACCGCCTTCCCTGAGCCCAACAAATGTTTTGTTTTCATGATTTGTTGACAACAACAAAGTTCTGGACCGTCTGTAGAACGAAGCAAGTGTCTGTCTGCAGGGAAACCACATAGAGGGGAAAAATACAAAAATATAGCTATATATCTATTTGTATCTATTTTGGGCTACAAAGTTGCCTCTATTACTTTTATACAATACAATCCTACAGTATGTGCTTTGTTGCACGTTGAACAATGAAAATATATCATCTACAAGCTCACAACGGCTCAAGAGCTGATATTCTTTTGAAGTATGTACGCTTGTTTTTCGCTGAATTTCCACCTATAATAATAACATCATTAAATGCCTCATATCTAAAGTGTATGTTGTGTGATATATTTCCAGGTGATCTAGAAGTGTTGGAAGTGTCCCAGAACAGTGATGGGACATGTTCCGTTGCCTTCTCTCCTTCTATGGATGGAGCTCACTCTGTCATGGTTAAATATGCAGATGACCAGGACTTCAAACGGTGAGATTACTGAATTTAATGGGACAGAAT
The DNA here is from genome assembly GCA_039105355.1 of Benthosema pterotum. Classification (NCBI taxonomy): domain Eukaryota; kingdom Metazoa; phylum Chordata; class Actinopteri; order Myctophiformes; family Myctophidae; genus Benthosema; species Benthosema pterotum. The sequence continues at coordinate 53,783,347 of CM076968.1, read as the reverse complement.
TATGTTATGTCATTCACAAACTCAGTTAATTTGAAGTTAACACTTCTGTCTCTCACCGCTGTGTGTCTCAGTGTGTGTGAGGTCCAAGTTCTGCCCACTAGTGAGTCCAATGAACTGAGAGTCTCTGGTCCAGGACTGGAGTCAGGAGTGTGTGCCAAAGTTCCTCACACCTTCACTATTGACTGTAGTGAGACTGGAGAGAGACCCCAGTGTGTGGCTGTGATGACACCTAGTGGTGAGGAATGTATTCAATTTACACCACGATTATGTACCTAAACTTCTTTGACCACTCTTCAGAGTGTGATGTTTCTGTCTCTCTCTCTCATCTGTCTCCAGGTAAGATGGAGCTTGTGGAGGTGACAGACAACGGAGACGGGACATATTCAGTGTCCTACTGTCCTACTGTGGAAGGAGCTCACTCTCTGCTGGTCAAATACCAAGATGAAAACCAGTTCTGCAGGTAAATATCATCTTTGTTCCTGAATAAAGAGTCAAATGTCTCTTTTCTACAGTTGATAACATCTCTATTTTTTTCCAGTCCTCATCAGTTCCAGGTGCTGCCTGCTGCTTCCAGTCAGAAGGTGAAAGTATCAGTACCAGGACTGGAATCAGGAGTCTGTGCCCAAATCCCTCAGACCTTCACTATTGGCTGTAGTGAGACTGGAGAGAGACCACAATCTGTGGCTGTGATGACGCCTAGTGGTGAGATATCTGTGTTACATAATGTTCCTCTACTGCAACTTAAAGGCAATAGACGAAACTTCAGTGTGTACAAACACTGTGTTCGTAAACAGATGTGTTTAAAAACAGAATCTAACCTCACCTCCACTCTATTGGCTCATTGTGGAGACCGCTGTGCTGTGATTGGCTAAAACTCTGCCTCACCCCACACAAATTAACACCGCCTTCCCTGAGCCCAACAAATGTTTTGTTTTCATGATTTGTTGACAACAACAAAGTTCTGGACCGTCTGTAGAACGAAGCAAGTGTCTGTCTGCAGGGAAACCACATAGAGGGGAAAAATACAAAAATATAGCTATATATCTATTTGTATCTATTTTGGGCTACAAAGTTGCCTCTATTACTTTTATACAATACAATCCTACAGTATGTGCTTTGTTGCACGTTGAACAATGAAAATATATCATCTACAAGCTCACAACGGCTCAAGAGCTGATATTCTTTTGAAGTATGTACGCTTGTTTTTCGCTGAATTTCCACCTATAATAATAACATGGTTAAATGCCTCATATCTAAAGTGTATGTTGTGAATGATATATTGTTTCCAGGTGATCTAGAAGTGTTGGAAGTGTCCCAGAACAGTGATGGGACATGTTCCGTTGCCTTCTCTCCTTCTATGGATGGAGCTCACTCTGTCATGGTTAAATATGCAGATGACCAGGACTTCAAACGGTGAGATTACTGAATTTAATGGGACAGAATTATGTTATGTCATTCACAAACTCAGTTAATTTGAAGTTAACACTTCTGTCTCTCACCGCTGTGTGTCTCAGTGTGTGTGAGGTCCAAGTTCTGCCCACTAGTGAGTCCAATGAACTGAGAGTCTCTGGTCCAGGACTGGAGTCAGGAGTGTGTGCCAAAGTTCCTCACACCTTCACTATTGACTGTAGTGAGACTGGAGAGAGACCCCAGTGTGTGGCTGTGATGACACCTAGTGGTGAGGAATGTATTCAATTTACACCACGATTATGTACCTAAACTTCTTTGACCACTCTTCAGAGTGTGATGTTTCTGTCTCTCTCTCTCATCTGTCTCCAGGTAAGATGGAGCTTGTGGAGGTGACAGACAACGGAGACGGGACATATTCAGTGTCCTACTGTCCTTCTGTGGAAGGAGCTCACTCTCTGCTGGTCAAATACCAAGATGAAGACCAGTTCTGCAGGTAAAAAGATCAATTTACTGAACTAGTCGGATTTATTTTCCAATTGTTTACAGTTGACTAAAAGCTCTCTGTCTGTCCCCCAGTCCTCATCAGTTCCAGGTGCTGCCTGCTGCTTCCAGTCAGAAGGTGAAAGTATCAGTACCAGGACTGGAATCAGGAGTCTGTGCCCAAATCCCTCAGACCTTCACTATTGGCTGTAGTGAGACTGGAGAGAGACCACAATCTGTGGCTGTGATGACGCCTAGTGGTGAGTATACAGTAATAATGCTTTAAGAGCAATAAGTGAGTTATATTGGTGAATGGTGCATTTATATTATAGCGCCTTCATCCTACTACTTGGTCATCCTACTACTTGGTAATTATATGGCAACTGAGTAATGTATCTGCAAGTTTGAACTAGCTGGAAATTACCCAGTAGTTACATGGCAGTTGTCAGGAAAATTACCTAGTAACTACCTGACTGTTACCATGTAATTGCCAGCTAATAGCAATTACTGATAATTACCTGGTAGTTACCTGGTAATTACTGTACCGTAAATGGAAGGGTTACTAAATATTTTAGATGTGAGAAGTGAGGGGGCGCAGCACTTCCGCCGTGTGGATCCCACGACACCCCGCCCCCCCAAGGCCAAAATCATTGAGGGCTAGACCAGGCTAGGCACCAAATGCACCTTAGTTACGTCATCAGCCAATCCCTGATTAGCAAAGTGAGCGACGACAGAGTGGGTATTTTGACACCTCCAGGAGATAATATTCAGACGATACTTATAAAGATCTCTAATTATGGTGCCATTACGTCATCATTGAAACCAGCCAATCGAAGTTTTTAAAAAGTGGTCTACCGACCGACAACTGACCGCAAATGAAAGCAGTACTTGTATCAATATTTCATTGACAATGAATGAATAAATTATTTCAAATGTCACCCAAATACAAAAAACTCACTTCACACACGTGTGATTTATTTTCCATATTTGGCAGTTGTGCTAACACTTAAACAGGCTATAAGTCAGATGTCAGATCTAGTTGACTATTCATTGAGTTCATTAAGTTCATTAAGTTAGAGCTTACGGCGGTGTTTTTGCCACTCAGGAAGACAGTAGTTTGTGAAAGTTACACAAAGCATGAGTAAGATGGAAGTTGTTCAACAGCAAGAAGCTAGCATGGTTAAGGAGAAGATCACTCAGGAACTTGTGATTTCAAAATTTTGTGAAATCACAAAGATGTCCGACACAGACTTTGCCTTAAGCACGCCCGTTTGTGTGGATGCCGGAGAGGTCGTCTCGGAAACCTCCTCTCAGAAGAAGAGGAAGAGAGCCGCAAAGGCGAAGGGGAGGATGAAGAAGCGGACATCATGTCTTCTTGCCAACACCGTGAAGATAAAGAAGCTGGCAGCCTACCTCAGCAAACATCTCGAAGTGGCTGATTTGTTCAGCACCAAAGGGCCTAACTCAAGTGCCCTAAAGGGTCACCTTGACGCTGGTGGTGACATTGAGGAATCTGGCGTCTTTCAACCTTATGATGCGGCATATCTGCTGAAGACCATCCTGCGTGAGCTGCCTGAACCTCTGCTCACACACAGGCACTTCAGAGCCCACATAAAGATAGCCGGTATGACCGTCAGCGATGAGCATGACAATGCCATCCCAGATGAGGACGGTCAGATTGAGGCGTTACGGCTGCTCTTTCTGATCCTAAACGAGGCAAACCGGGATCTGCTCAAGATGCTCTTGGACCTGCTGAGTGACGCCGCCAAGCAGCAGGACAAAAACAGCATGTCTTGCACCAAATTGGCCAAAGAGTTTGCTCCATGGATACTCATGCCTAGATATATGTCAGAGGGTGCCCAGGCGGTGAGCAACGACCTGGAGAAGAAAATGTTCGAGGTGGTAGCCTTTCTCATCGAACACTCTGAGAGGCTTTTCCAGCACCCAACCTCCTTGCCAAGAGATGGAGAGGGAGTCCCACAGACGCCCCTCGATCAGGAGCCGTTGGCTGTAGACCAGGAAGGGCTTCTCTCTGTGGCAAGCCCTGAACAATCAGAGACAGAGGTGGTGAAGCCCGCAACCACTCCCGTCTTGTGCAAGATTGGTACTTGCTCAGGCGCTCCAACAGTCGATGGAAGTCAGGAGACTGGGGTCACTGACGTGACCGCGTCCTCAGTGGATATCCCTGTGTTCAAGGATTGCTCTGAGGCGGCTGCCAGTCAAGAGCCCTTGTTGGAGCCTTCAGCTGTACAGCTGAACAACGACTCCTCATCCCTGACTGGCCCCATCCCTGGTGGCTCACATGAACAGACAGGCCTGTTAGAATTAATAGAGAACCAGCCTGTGACAGAGTCTGGTCGGTCCGCGGCGGACACCAATCCGGAATGTTTGTCCGTCTTTGAGCTTGTGCCATTGGTTGGAGATGAGGAAGGGCTTACTTCTGTGGTGACTTCTGTGGTGAGAGCAAGCCCTGAGCAATCAGCAGAGACAGAAGTGGTGAAGCCCGCAACCACTCCCGTCTTGTGCAAAGTTGTTACTTGCTCAGGTGCCTCAACACTCGATGGAAGTCAGGAGACTGGGGTCTCTGTGCCGGAGACCTCAATGGATATCCCAGTGTTGGAAGATTGCTCTGTGGCGGCTGCCAGTCCAGAGCCCTTGTTGGAGCCTTCAGCTGTACAGCTGAACATAGACTCCTCCTCCTTGACTGGCCCCAGCCCTGGTGGTTCACATGAACAGACAGGCCTGTTAGAAGTCACAGAAAACCAGCCTGTGGCAGCGTCTAGTCGGCCCGTGGCGGACACCAGTCCAGAATGTTTGTCCTTCTGTGAGCGTGTGAAGATAGATGGATGTCTCGCTCGCAAGACATCCATCTGTGAGAAGTTTGAACCAAAGCAGTCAGTTCAAACCAGATCACACAATCCCCCTCGCGCCCCGCTCTCGGTCCATGAGCTTGTGAAGAAGTTTGAACCAAAGCAGTCAGTTCAAACCAGATCACACAGTCCCCCTCGCGTCCGGCTCTCGGTCCGTCAGCTTGTGAAGAAGTTTGAAAGTGAGCAGACAGTCACCAGTTCCAGCCCCTCGGTCCACAGGCCTGTGAAGCATGAGGCAGAGCTGTTCCCCAGTTCCAACAAGCCTTTTGAAGCATCTGCCTGCAAACCGACACCACCTACAGCACCCCTTTCAGAGCCTTCAGTTCCAATTGTTGAGGACAAGTCTAATACGACGGTGATTCCCAGGCTCCATGCAGATTTGGAGGGTGCAGGTCAGTCTACAGTCATGCAGCCGAGAGCAGAACAGAGCCCTATTCCAGGTCACATTACCAACACCTTGTTAGAGCCAGTGGACAAGGAAGAGTCTGTGACGGTCACCAATGTTGATCCTGTAGTGGAGTCCAAGAACACTGCAAAGCTTGCGGCCATCCAGCTGGTACCAGACCTCCTCTCTGCCACATGCAGCTCAGTGCCAGAGCTGCCAATGGCCGAAGACAATTCCTTGTTGAGTCCTGGTCCACAACCATTGGTGGAGACAGAGGTTCCAGCGCTCCCAAAGGCCAAACACAATCCTGTGTTGGCTCCCAGTCCACAACCATTGGTGGAGGCAAAGAAGCAGTTGGAGCCTGCCGTGAAGCCAAAACCGCAGTCGGTCCTCGCTCTCAAGAGGTTTTTTGAACAGGAGGATTCCAGACCAAGACAGAAGGTCTTCAATGTAAAAAGTTAAACTCTTGACTCGTTGAGTCAGGAATGCAGGTAGGCAGTCAGCTATGCTCCTGAAAACAGACCTTCTCTCCCCGTGAAATGACTCCCAAACCTTTTCCTGCATGCCAGGACCCCCACATTGGCAATAACTAGCACAAGGAAAAAGTATGCGAGGGACCCCCTATAAGAGAAGCTTCTCAACCCTTTTAATTTAAATTTGTAATGTGCTACTTCCTCATGCAGACCTCCAACCAGCCAGGTTGGTAGAGGAACTGTAGCACCAGCATATGTCAGACGGTGCATCTGACCTAATAATAAATAACATAAAATTGCAAAAATAGTGGGAAAATTGCAAAAAATAGTGGGCATAAAAAAGGAAACAATATCTGAGTTTATTCTGCCTCCAAACAAACATTAGATTCCAAACATTAAAACAAACATTAAAGCGATTATGGGAGGGATCTGGCACCCCTCAAATAAATAAAATATATCATGTGAAGTAAGAGGCACCCAGATCTTTTTAATTTCTTTTTTTTTTTCATAAGATAATGATAATTTAAATGACATTATTACTTGCGTGAGCAAGCCACAAGCTAAGCGCTCGGTGCACGGTTGCTTGTTCCTTGGGGTGGTGATGTAACTCACCATTACGTCACTATATTAGCTTGCTCTGCTCACACACAAGTAGGCCATGGACCACAACTTGTGACATGTACACAGCGAAGCTCAAGCCATGCTGCAAAGATTCAGGTCCTCCAATCATGTTAAAATGTCTTCATTGACTGTGGTGAACAGACAAACAGAGACATTCTCTAACAGCTCAGAGGCATACTGTAGATGTCTGACGGAAGGGTCAATGTACAGCACTCAGCCAGTCTATAGCAGTGCTTTTCAACCACTTTCATACCAGGGCCCACTATTCATTCTGCATTTTAGCCACAGAGGACCACCGTTTGATGTTGAGTTTATAGTCTCTCGAACAGAAAACTAAGGATTTCGTCCACAACATAGGAGAGATAACTGAGCCAAAAATCCCTGAATTATTCTACATTTTCTAATTGTGTAGATTCTTAAAAATGTAAGTAATTCAGAAGTTTAAATATAATTTAGCTCGAGAGGTTTCATTTTACACTCTCAAGAGTTACAGATGGGCTTAGGGTGAAGCTAAATGCCAAGGTAATTATTACTGTCTGAGGATACTAGTGGAAAGGGAAGTGTGTCCTGTGACAGTAGTATACAAGAACACAACCAGAAAGCCACCAACTATTAGGGCAGGGGTTTTCAACCTTTTTGACACCAGGGACCACCATTTATTCAGCATTTGAGCCACGGACCACCATTTGATAACATTTTAGCCCCAAAGACCTAAAACTAAAGAATTATTTTGGTTTTGTTCACAATTCCAGGCTGGATTTTGCAAACAAAACAGTGTAGGCTTCTTAATTAAATAGTGCTAATTCAGATGATGAATATGTATCATCTGATGAATATCCATTTGGTTTCATTTTCACACTCTCAAGAGTTAAATCTGGTTAACCAGCTTTCCATCATTTAGCCTGGCGACCACCTGGAATCCTCTCAAGGACCACTGGTGGTCCCCGGACCACCTGTTGAAAACCCCTGTATTATCATTGAAAACAGAAAACTCTCTGAGTCAGACCTTTAGCTTTATGCATGCTGCGTGTCTGTTGCAACTTCAACAAAAACTGATGTTATCATTGATGCTTTACTTGACTGATAAAAGTCCTGTAACTGAAAATGGTATGGGTGCGACACGGGTGATGAAGCCGCCCCCATACCATTTTCTCTTGCCCCTCCAACATGTTCTCTTGCCCTCCCAAATTGGACATGTTACATCCGCCCCTGATTCTTATTGTGTTGTTTACTCAACCAGGTAAGATGGAGCTTGTGGAGGTGACAGACAACGGAGACGGGACATATTCAGTGTCCTACTGTCCTTCTGTGGAAGGAGCTCACTCTCTGCTGGTCAAATACCAAGATGAAGACCAGTTCTGCAGGTAAATGTCATCTTTGTCCCCGAATAAAGAGACAATTGTCTCTTTCTACAGTTGATGACAGTCACAATCTCTATTTTTTTCCAGTCCTCATCAGTTCCAGGTGCTGCCTGCTGCTTCCAATCAGAAGGTGAAAGTATCAGTACCAGGACTGGAATCAGGAGTCTGTGCCCAAATCCCTCAGACCTTCACTATTGGCTGTAGTGAGACTGGAGAGAGACCACAATCTGTGGCTGTGATGACGCCTAGTGGTGAGAAGAACATCTTTTCACACTGAGCATTTGTAAAACTCCATAGACAACTAGGGTTGTCTAAAAATAATCTAAAAATGGGGGTGTTTTAGCAGTCTGGACTATTATATATTCATAGATAACATTGTTTCAATGTACTGCATATTCATAGACGTCTAAAAAATAGCCCGGTTTATCAATGTCTACATATAAACTGGGGCGGCAGTAACTCGGGTAGAGTCATCTGATGGCAACCGCAAGGTTGCCGGTTCGATCCCAGGCTCCCGCAGTGATTGTGTCGAAGTGTCGAAGTGTCCTTGAGCAAGACAACCCCTAATTGCTCCTGATGTGCTAGTAGGTACCTTGCATGGTTTCCACTGCCATCAGTGTGTGAATGTGGTGAATGTGATGCACAATCTTTGTAAAGCGCCTTGGATAAAGGCGCTATATAAATGCACCATCTACCATTTAAACTGTCTATATAGACAATAGATATTGTTGTCATGTAAATATACGTTTTAACAACGTTGTTTCAAAGTTAATCTTTTGACTATTTTTATCCCATTTTTAGACCGATTTTACACGCTTTTTTTTTAAACAATCTTTGGCTTAAAAATGGCCATATGCACTTGCCAAAATGTGCTCAAATGAGTTGAACTCATCACATTTTGTATGACCTCTATGGCCATTTTTAGACCGTGTTTTGTTTTGTTTTGTTTTGTTTTGTTTTGTTTTGTTTTGTTTTGTTTTGTTTTGTTTTGTTTTGTTTTGTTTTGTTTTGTTTCGTTTCGTTTCGTTTCGTTTCGTTTCGTTTCGTTTCGTTTCGTTTCGTTTCGTTTCGTTTCGTTTCGTTTCGTTTCGTTTCGTTTCGTTTCGTTTCGTTTCGTTTCGTTTCGTTTCGTTTCAATTTTAGGTATGTTTGCCTTTTATTATGCCCTCCCATGTTATTTGAAGGAGGCCATATGGACTTGGGGCTCTCGTGAATTTTTCCCAGGGAAGGATTATCCAACGGCACGTTGGGCCCAGGCCCAGGGGCCCCTGAGCTAGGGGGGGGCCATGAGCTTGAGTGTCCGTGTGATTGCAAAGAGGCTCAAGCTCAGGGCCCACCCAAAAAAGGGTAAAAGTGAATAATAGTTGTGCACACAGTCCATTAACAATGGGTTTACTAGTTTTGTGTCATTAAAATAGCCTCAATAGTCATAAACCATCATGCCGCTGTGCCGGGCAGAAAAATCCTCCGGTGTAGGGGGGCCCTTTGGCTGGTGGCGGCCCAGGGGCCCTTAATTTCATAATCCGCCTATGATTTTTCCTGCATATTTACATGATTTACATGGGGGCTCAATTTGTTTTTTTTTACCTTCATAGTTGATAAATCCACTGATATGACACAACTAAACACGTATTACTTTCATAATGGATAGGCCTACATACAGTATGTAATTCTCTATGTGTTGTGTGATCCCTGCAGGTAAAGTGGAGCTAGTGTCAGTAACAGACAACGGTGATGGGACCTACTCTGTGCCATACTCTCCTTCCATGGAGGGTGATCACTCTGTTATGGTGAAATATAATGCTGAAGACGACTTCAGCTGGTGAGACTATACTAAAGAGAACATCATTATTATTCTAGTTATATCATATCACTGACTGGTGAAAATGCACTGATTTCTCCCCTGCTGTTTCAGTGTGTCCAACTTCCAGGTGCTTGGTACCAACGAAGACAACAAGCTGAACGTTGTGGATCCAGCAGTGGAATCAGGAGTGTGTGCTCAGATCCCTCACACCTTCACTATAGGCTGTAATAAGACTGGAGAGATCCCACAGGCTGTGGCTGTTCTCACTCCAAACGGTGAGCAGAACAGCATTTATGGACACACATTATCAGTGCAGGGCTGGGCAAAAAAATGATATGCCAATACATTGCAATGCTTAATGCAATGATATCAATATCGAATGGCCAGGTCCAAAATCCTTTTTTTTATACTTATGTAGGGTCTATTCATTAATTTGTTCATGTCAGAAAGACTGACTGGCGTTATCAGGCTGCATTGATTTGTGTGATTGAACTTTTTGTTGTCTATTTTGTTTAAAATCGCTTTAAAATGTTGTAGTTGATTGTATTGAACTTGCCTGCCTGCTAGTTCATTTTCTATGGTCATACTGGCATTTTGTTCTGCGAAAAAACCACGTGATAAAGCAAGCGTGTGTTGCTGGGCGTTGTCGCACTGAGTGGCACGGTAGAATCACTGCAAATATGCATGTGTTTGAGACTCCCTTTCTGTAACAGCCTTATAACAGAAGGCGGCTGTGGCTCAGGAGGTAGAGCAGGTCGGCCAATGATAATGACGGCCAATGACACTGAACCCCACCTTGCCTCCAGTGGTTGCCACCACTGGTGTGTGAATGTGGGAAGTTTAGGACGCTGAGCGTTGACTGTTCGCCGCTCTACTGCCCAATGTATGAATGAATGGACCATTGTAAAGCACTTTGAGTATACCCGTAGTGCATAGAAAAGTGCTATAAAAATGCAATCCAATCCACAGAACAATTCTCATATAGGTATGTACAGTAGTTTTTCTACTTCAAGTAGTACTGTACAGTATATGTTCAAGTGATATTATTGCTTTTTTTCTCCTTTCTCCAGGTAAGATGGAGCTTGTGGAGGTGACAGACAACGGAGACGGGACATATTCAGTGTCCTACTGTCCTTCTGTGGAAGGAGCTCACTCTCTGCTGGTCAAATACCAAGATGAAGACCAGTTCTGCAGGTACATTTTGTTCCAGAATAAAGATACATATGTCTCTTTCTACAGTTGACTAAAAGCTCTCTGTCTGTCCCCCAGTCCTCATCAGTTCCAGGTGCTGCCTGCTGCTTCCAGTCAGAAGGTGAAAGTATCAGTACCAGGACTGGAATCAGGAGTCTGTGCCCAAATCCCTCAGACCTTCACTATTGGCTGTAGTGAGACTGGAGAGAGACCACAATCTGTGGCTGTGATGACGCCTAGTGGTGAGATATCTGTGTTACATAATGTTCCTCTATACTAGGGTTTCATATTTTTCCCGAATTTGGCCAATTTTACATCCCAGGATTTTGCCAACGATCTCCCGGGCCCTCCCGGGAATTCCCGTGAAAAAAGATAGAAAAAAATAATGTAGATACATAATATTCTCAATAGAATAGTGGTATTTTATTGTTTTAAAAGTTTCATTTGACCAAAATACGAGCATTATCAAATACAAATATTAATAATGTAGCACGCAAAACATGCATATAACCTAATGGTATTAGGTTGGTGACATCGCTGAAATATTTGGTGTCGTTGTTTAATGATAAATTGATTGCAGCTGTGCGTGTTATCGGCTATAGGCCTACAGGTTTTTTAGTTGCTGTCTGACATAACATGCACGGAATACAATGCACATTATATAATTTATTTTGAAGAGGATATATTATTGTCTAATCTCGGTGGACATATAATTATTGGTTTGCATGCCTGTCAGAGTGAGGGCTGGGGAGAGATGCTGCTCTGTGGCGTTTTTTGCAGGTAAAACAAATGGTAGGATGTTGTAAGTTGTTGAACATTGCCGAGTGACCGTATGATGCACACAACGAACAACAAAAAGTTGTAGAACAGAGACAATCTGTCGCGAGGAAAATAAACTCTCAGATTCAATAGCCTATAGAACTATAGGCCTACTAATAACGAATGACAGGACAGATGCATTGTGTCCGTGCCTGCGTAGGACTTTGCTCTGCTCCAGTGAGTGCAGTTCTCTTCATACGTTCATCTATTGCTAAAGTGTTTGATCCGCATCTGGTTAAATAAATGCTTGACGATGCTAGCCTCGTAAACCCACCCGCGCCAGTATTTTCATGATGTCTCGGCAAGGGCAGTCGTACTCGTGCGGTCCTGGGTCCTGACCACTCGCATTTAGACCTTGCGTCGCCAATATTGCGTCCCGCTGGCACCGCGACGCTCCCTTCATGTAGCCCTACCTACAGTGTAATTATGCAAGGGTTATATTTGGTATTTGACCACTCATAGATATGTGAAAAAACGCGATCTGTGTGGAAAAATTAAGAAAGAAATGATGACCTCCGGGAAGACGGGTCCCGAAGGCATTCCCGGGAGGAAAAGTAAGTCTGTTGTACCCGGGCTTCCCAGGAATCCGGGATCCCGGCATTAAACCCTACTCTGTACTGTTGAAATGAAAGTGTAAATGAATGATTAAATGCCTCATATCTAAAGTGTATTTTGTGTTGTATATTTCCAGGTGATGTAGAAGTGTTGGAAGTGTCCCAGAACAGTGATGGGACATGTTCCGTTGCCTTCTCTCCTTCTATGGATGGAGCTCACTCTGTCATGGTTAAATATGCAGATGACCAGGAGTTCAAACGGTGAGATTACATTAAGCCTTAAAGGGGAATTCCACCCATTTTCAAAAATTTCCTGAGGATACAAATGTGAAAGAAAGATCATTAACATGGTGAAATATATCTTGATGATGTCATCAGATGTATTTCACCATGTTAATGATTTTTCCAGACCTCCATTTTTAGGAAAAACAGAACAGGGGGAACTTTTTCATCATGTCTACACAACATCTCTAATGTATATTAATGACGTATTAAAATGTTGAAAATGGGTGGAATTCCCCTTTAAGGATATCGCTGATTTGACATGTTTTTTTATGAAAACAGTGATGGAAAGGCACTTCTAAAAAGCCAAAAAAATCACACCCGGGTGAAGTGAGGGCTGCTCTTACAATCTTAACATCAACCACAACATATGTTTGTTTAGGTAATGTGATAAGGGTTTGATTTAGGCCTCAAGACAAACAATAATTTCTCTTTGTTGTTTTTAAAACAAACCTTGTTGAAAAAAAACAAAAACGTTTATATCTCTTATATCTCTACTAAAACTGTCGTAGACTAAAAGTCTACGGACTTGTTTGTTTAAGATACTGAATGACAATGCGTCATGTAGACAATATGAATATATCTTGCAAACAATTGTGTTTCGTACACCAGGATGGATAAAGTAAAGAATGTGGGAAAAGATTCCCAAAAAAAACTGTGGCTTTCATTTCACATGAGTGTGATTCTTCTTCTTGGGCTAGCCCCTCCTATGTCCAACCTTGTGTGTTTGTGTGAAATCACAGTGAATAATGTCTCATGATGTTTTGTTTGTGTGTCTCAGTGTGTGTGAGGTCCAAGTTCTGCCCACTAGTGAGTCCAATGAACTGAGAGTCTCTGGTCCAGGACTGGAGTCAGGAGTGTGTGCCAAAGTTCCTCACACCTTCACTATTGACTGTAGTGAGACTGGAGAGAGACCCCAGTGTGTGGCTGTGATGACACCTAGTGGTGAGGAGGAACTTATTTAAACTACATTAATAAGAGGTCCCTGTAGTGTCTTAATTTTATTATAATGTCTTTTCTATTCCATCCATCCAACCAGGTAAGATGGAGCTGGTTGAGGTGTCAGACAATGCAGATGGAACATACTCCATCAGCTACACTCCATCTACAGAAGGAGCTCATTCTCTGCTGGTGAAATATTCTGATGAAGACCAGTTCTGCAGGTAAATCACATGGAGGATTGAACTTCCACAGGCGAATGAAAAGTCTCAACTCACGTATCTTAGGTGGCATTCTCATCCACTACTTCAGTAGACTTGATGCTAATGGGCGCAGAAGTTATGACTCTTGCATATTTAATATAGTGTGTAATGATGACTTCTCCTTCCTTCTCATGTGCCAAAATGCGCAGTAGGTTTTGAAAGATCCTGCACACCTCCCAAACGAAGCAACACTTTCCGACAATGCGCAGGAGGATTCGTTTTAATTGCAGTAAAACTTGCTGGTGCGAATGCCTTAGATAGCATTTTTATGCAGACTTACAGTAGCGGTGTATGCAGATTTTTTTTTATTTATTCCTTAATGTAAGGCGCTCCAGATTAAGAGCATCTACTGAATTCCTAAATTGTAAATTGCAAATGAAACGTTGCATAAATTATGATTAGGATGCTGCATTTATCTGACTGACAGTCTGTTCATGTATATCTGTGTCTGTCTGTCCCCCAGTCCTCATCAGTTCCAGGTGCTGCCTGCTGCTTCCAGTCAGAAGGTGAAAGTATCAGTACCAGGACTGGAATCAGGAGTCTGTGCCCAAATCCCTCAGACCTTCACTATTGGCTGTAGTGAGACTGGAGAGAGACCACAATCTGTGGCTGTGATGACGCCTAGTGGTGAGTATATAATTAATCGTTTTTTGGGGAGTGTCTCTCACTTCACACTGGTGTGTGTGTTTTTAGGGGCATTATATGCGGCTTTAATGGTTGCTTTTTCAACAATGTCTGTTTTAGAAAACGCCTTTGACAATGATCACAAGTTAATGTTTGTTTTGTCACTAACAAACATCACGCATTGCTATTACAAAAAATATGTTTAAATCCTGTATTACTCCCTTCTGCGTTAAGTTTATTAACATTTACATAATCATTTTACTTCCAGGTAAAATGGAGGTATTGACAGTGAAAGACAACAGTGATGGTTCCTACTCTGTGGAATACTGTCCTTCAACACACGGTGCTCATTCTATGATGGTTAAATACACAGGAGACGATGAATACAGCAGGTACCACTTTTCACTCTGTACATGGTTCTCATTCTATGATGGTTAAATACACAGGAGACGATGAATACAGCAGGTACCACTTTTCACTCTGTACATGGTTCTCATTCTATGATGGTTAAATACACAGGAGACGATGAATACAGCAGGTACCACTTTTCACTCTGTACATGGTTCTCATTCTATGATGGTTAAATACACAGGAGACGATGAATACAGCAGGTACCACTTCACTCTATACATGGCTGTAATCTATGGGGATTTAGCATCCTTTTTGTTTACAATTTACATACTATACTGTAGGTATGTTTTCAAGAGACAAGAAGGTTTTCACACTAGGGCATTAACCCAAAAATCGATACATCAATGCATCGGTTTGCATAACAAACAAGTCGACCCCCATCAGCCCGAGTCGGAATGGGGGAAATTAAACATTTACCTTTGTTTTGCCCTTTTTTCTTGCTCTATGTTTGGGATGCGCGTGTAATGAACTATATTGGTTATTGTCACGGACACAAGTCCTAATACGTGAGAGGGCCATGGAATTTCATTTTCAGTCTTCATTTATTCTTAAAATATTGTTTTATTCGTTTGGGTAGGCATGCCCAAATATCTAGACATTCAGCTACATTTTCAAAAACAAAATATTTTAAAAATAAATTGAAAACTGTAAATGGAATTCCACAGCCCTCTCACGTATTAGGAAGATAATATCAGTCACCAGAAAGAAGATGGGTTGTTTTTGAATAATCTGTCATGGTGTCTGTCTGTCTGTCTGTCTGTCTGTCTGTCTGTCTGTCTGTCTGTCTGTCTGTCTGTCTGTCTGTCTGTCTGTCTGTCTGTCTGTCTGTCTGTCTGTCTGGTCTGTTCACATGAGACTGAGTAGACAAGAAAATGACCAACATTTTTTTTTTTTTTAAATGACCAACATCTTAGAAAGTGGAATATCCCTTTAACAACCAATCTTACTGCAGCTGTGCTCTGACGGCTCTCCGTGGATCCTTTGTGGACCCTGTCAGTGTGTCCCACTAACTGACTGGCTGCAGTTGGATCAGATTTATATGGCTGGATCAGTATTTACAGTATTGATAGTTTGATTTTGGATTGGATCTTCCAAAATCAAACTATCTTCAGATAATAAATTATTTTTTCGTCAGACAACTGCCTTCATATAGCCTAGTGGTGTGGTATAATAAATATCTAAACATCTGTGGTGGTTGTAGTCCCTCCAGTTTCCAGGTGCTGCCCACCAACGTGGACCAGCAGCTGAAGGTGTGTGGTCCAGTTCTGTGTTCCACACACCCTCAGACCTTCACCATACAGGCTAGTGAGAGCGGACAGGCTCCCCAATCTGTGGCTGTGATGACACCTAGTGGTAAGAACAATACTGTTACTTCAAGTCATCTTGGTGAGTGGTGCTAAGCTAACTCACAAATACAGGGCTTTGTGTGTTGGTATGTTTGTCTGAGTGAATGACCAGGGGTGTAGTGGAGGGGGGACGCGGGGGGACAGCGTCCCCCCACTTCTCACATCTAGAATATTTTTGGGTTGGAAAAAAATATTGGTGAAATACATCTTGACCAAGATGTGTTTCACCATGTTAATGAGTTTCCTTTTTTCTGAGAGTGTACAAATGTGAACAAATGGACCCTAGCGGTCCACAAAAATAAAATGGGTGGAATTCCCCTTTAAGAGGAGTCCCCCCACTTCTAAAAGTACCACTACGACACTGTAAATGACCCCACACATGTGCGCGCATACACACACGCACACATGCACGCATGCACTCCAGCCTTCCTCCTCATATAACATAATACCTGATGATCATGTTTTAGGGAAAACCTCATGGTACCTAATATATGTGTCAGTGTCAAGTTGGTTGCAATATTAGTGAACAGAATTAGTGGGAAAAGACGGAAAATCTAGTGCTTTTTTTGCTGGTGAGTTTAAGCAAATTGGTTGACAGGCACCAGAGATAAGATCTTAATTTTTCACCATTTTCCCTCCTATGATAGAGTCCTGCTTCCTTCCTAGAAAGGACCATAACCAAATGGACCCTTATAGATATGTAACTCTTGAGAGCATAAAATGAAAAAACGAGTAAAATTATGTTTAACCCATTTAGGACTGACCTAAGATTTTTGAAAAACTTAAAATATTTATATAGCAGCCAGCATAAAAAAAAATATATAATGTTCGATTACTGTACATATTGTGCAGTGCAGTGCATTTTGGAAGTGCCAGTAGTGCATTTTGGATTTTGTCAGTTTGCAGCCCTGTATAACGTGTCCTTGTCATTTCTTTCTGGACAGTGTGATTGATGGACATGTCATGTGTGTTCTCCCCAGGTCAGATGGAGGTGGTGGAGGTGACAGACAACGGTGATGGAACATACTCCGTGGCTTACTGTCCGTCTGTGGGAGGTGAACACTGTCTGCTGGTCAAATACACAGAGGAGGACCAGTTCCGCACGTAAGACTAAGCAATGGGTCCGTTATCGGGCTGCATTGATGTGTATGATTGGATCTTTTATATTGTTTAAAATTGCTTTAAAATGTTCTAGTTGATTGAACTTGTGGTGAAACACAACTTGATGACATCATCAAGTGGTTCCACTCAATTTGCCACTCACTTTATGCAAGCACATTTTTTTGTTATTCTTCTTGACTTCCTGGTTTTTCACCTGGCTCCTCCTCCTGCAGTCCCTACCAGTTCCATGTCGTGTCTCCTGGTGCTGTCAGTGGTCTGGACGGTCCTCCTGTGGTGTCTAAGACCTGTGCCAGGGTCCCCCAGACCTTCACCATGGACTGTAAGCCTGGAGGGGGTCCCCCGGAGGGTGTGGCCGTGCTGCTGCCCAACGGTGAGGCAACCTTGTGTCATTCAGGGGCGGATTTAACATTTACCAATTGTGGGGCAGAAGAAAATGGTATCCCCCATGTCGCTTCGCACCACGGGCGATAAAGTCGCACCCATACCATTTTCAGTTACAGGACTATTATTAGTCAAGTAAAGCATCAATAATAACATCAGTTGTTGTTGAAGTTGCAGCAGACACGCAGCATGCATAAAGCTAAAGGTCTGACTCAGAGAGTTTTCTGTTTTCAATGATGAAATGCTGTTGGTTTAGTGGTGACACAGCTGTAGTTAGTTATTAGCTGTAGGAGTGTTTCACATCATTTTAAATATAAGCACATCTAACTCTCCAGGAACGATAGAAGTTGTGGATGTGACTGACCGTGGAGATGGAAAGTACACAGTGGCCTGGTGTCCAACCATGGATGGAGCTCACTCTCTGGTGGTCAAATATGCTGATGAAGATCAATACTGCAGGTGAGACTCTCTGTCTCTGTCTCTGTCTCTGTCTCTGTCTCTGTCTCTCTCTCTGTCTGTCTGTCTGTCTGTCTGTCTGTCTGTCTGTCTGTCTGTCTGTCTGTCTGTCTGTCTGTCTCTCTGTCTCTCTGTCTGTGTCTGTGTCTGTGTCTCTGTCTCTCTGTCTCTGTCTCTCTGTCTGTCTCTCTGTCTGTGTCTGTGTCTGTGTCTGTGTCTGTGTCTGTGTCTGTGTCTGTGTCTGTCTGTCTGTCTGTCTGTCTCTCTCTCTCTCTCTCTCTCTCTCTCTCTCTCTCTCTCTCTCTCTCTCTCTCTCTCTCTCTCCCTCTCTCTCTCTGTTAGGATGGTCACATTGACAGCCCTACTGCAGATACAGTAGTTGTTGTAAAAGTTTAGCCCATAATGGGAATGCTGGAGTATGCTGTACTATAAGTGGTCCAGAAACATGGAGCTCCCTGCTAGAGCTGTTGCCCCCGCGACCCGACTTCGCATAAGCGGTTTGGAAGATGGACGGATGGAAATATCCTACATCGTCTGTCACATGGCGAATTCATCATGTCCAAAACTTTGATTTTGGACATTTGGGCATGAAGGATTTGAACAAACCCCTTCATGAAAATACCCCTTTTACCTGTTACTTTAGTTATTGAAAAATATCATATTATATCTACAAGCTCAAAGCATCTCATTCATGCCAAGTTTCTAGCTGCTGCGATCTGCTACGTTTAAGCTTTGCCTGTGACACTGTCATGTGATCGAAAAGAAAAAGAAAAGTAAAAAAGGTTTGAATGGCAAATTAAAGACATTAAAGATAACATAAGCAACTTTAGTGTGTACCCCAAGCACCAACCTGCACGTTAGGAGTAATTAGGTATTCAGTGTCTTGCTCAAGGACACTTCAACACTTAGTCTGGGAGAGCCCATGAGGAGTGAACTGGCAACCTCACGTTTTTTTCATGCAGCCACTCACCCACAATGGAATATGGACATATAAAGTGTGGGCCAATGGTGCCCACACTTTTTAGACTTGAGAGCTACTTTCAAAATGAGCGGCTCAACAATACACATCAAAAATGTGATTGTTCCATTACTGAAAATCCATTTCAAGGCCCCTAGAAAGTTTGAGCTTTGAAATAGTGGCGATGGTGTTACTTACTGTTATAGTGTTTAAGAATAATGCACTTAAAATGAAAAATAGAGGGAGAGAATTGGAATTGGAAAAGTATTTGGGGTTTGAGTTGACAGTTTGTAATGTTGGGTTTAGTCTCTTGCACCCAAAACTAAGAATTTTCACACTGTTGTCCACAATTGGGAGAGAGAACTGGGAAAACATTGGTCAAAATAACAATTATTCTCCATTTTCTAATTGCGTGGACTCTTGAGAGTGTAACTCTTGAGAGCATTAAAACTTACGGGTCCATTTGGTTTCATTTCGTTTCGTACAGATCTATGGGGACTGTCATGTGATCTATCTGCACGGTCTGTGTTGATCTACTGGTAGATCACAATCTACCTTTTGGGCAGCCCTGCTATAGGCCATGAAGTCTCTTCTGTCCCAACTGCAGTCATGTAAAGGATGATCTGACTTGTCGTGTGTGTGTGTGTGTGTGTGTGTGTGTGTGTGTGTGTGTGTGTGTGTATGCGTGCGTGTGCGCGTGTGTGTGTGTGTGTGTCAGTCCCCTCCAGTTCCACGTCCAGTCTGGTCATGATGCTCAGTGTGTGCGTGTCAGCGGTCCAGGACTGACCTCTGGACTTCCTGTTCCTGCCAGTCTGACCACAGGCTTCACTGTGGACACGTCTGAGGCCGGGGAGGGTCACCTCACTGTTGACATACTGGTGAGACACTATACACCTCACTGTTGACATACTGGTGAGACACTATACACCTCACTGTTGACATACTGGTGAGACACTATACACCTCACTGTTGACATACTGGTGAGACACTATACACCTCACTGTTGACATACTGGTGAGACACTATACACCTCACTGTTGACATACTGGTGAGACACTATACACCTCACTGTTGACATACTGGTGAGACACTATACACCTCACTGTTGACATACTGGTGAGACACTATACACCTCACTGTTGACATACTGGTGAGACACTATACACCTCACTGTTGACATACTGGTGAGACACTATACACCTCACTGTTGACACGTCTGAGGCTGGGGAGGGTCACCTCACTGTTGACATACTGGTGAGACACTATACACCTCACTGTTGACATACTGGTGAGACACTATACACCTCACTGTTGACATACTGGTGAGACACTATACACCTCACTGTTGACATACTGGTGAGACACTATACACCTCACTGTTGACACGTCTGAGGCTGGGGAGGGTCACCTCACTGTTGACATACTGGTGAGACACTATACACCTCACTGTTGACATACTGGTGAGACACTATACACCTCACTGTTGACATACTGGTGAGACACTATACACCTCACTGTTGACACGTCTGAGGCTGGGGAGGGTCACCTCACTGTTGACATACTGGTGAGACACTATACACCTCACTGTTGACATACTGGTGAGACACTATACACCTCACTGTTGACATAGTGGTGAGACACTATACACCAATACTGGTGAGACACTAGACACCTCACTGTTGACATACTGGTGAGACACTAGACACCTCACTGTTGACATACTGGTGAGACACTATACACCTCACTGTTGACATAGTGGTGAGACACTATACACCTCACTGTTGACATACTGGTGAGACACTATACACCTGACTGTTGACATACTGGTGAGACACTAGACACCTCACTGTTGACATACTGGTGAGACACTATACACCTCACTGTTGACATAGTGGTGAGACACTATACACCTCACTGTTGACATACTGGTGAGACACTAGACACCTCACTGTTGACATACTGGTGAGACACTAGACACCTCACTGTTGACATACTGGTGAGACACTAGACACCTCACTGTTGACATACTGGTGAGACACTAGACACCTCACTGTTGACATACTGGTGAGACACTATACACCTCACTGTTGACATAGTGGTGAGACACTATACACCTCACTGTTGACATAGTGGTGAGACACTATACACCTCACTGTTGACATACTGGTGAGACACTAGACACCTCACTGTTGACATACTGGTGAGACACTAGACACCTCACTGTTGACATAGTGGTGAGAGACTATACACCTCACTGTTGACATACTGGTGAGAGACTATACACCTCACTGTTGACATACTGGTGAGACACTATACACCTCACTGTTGACATAGTGGTGAGACACTATACACCTCACTGTTGACATAGTGGTGAGACACTAGACACCTCACTGTTGACATAGTGGTGAGACACTAGACACCTCACTGTTGACATACTGGTGAGACACTATACACCTCACTGTTGACATACTGGTGAGACACTATACACCTCACTGTTGACATAGTGGTGAGACACTATACACCTCACTGTTGACATAGTGGTGAGACACTATACACCTCACTGTTGACATACTGGTGAGACACTAGACACCTCACTGTTGACATACTGGTGAGACACTAGACACCTCACTGTTGACATACTGGTGAGACACTAGACACCTCACTGTTGACATACTGGTGAGACACTAGACACCTCACTGTTGACATACTGGTGAGACACTAGACACCTCACTGTTGACATACTGGTGAGACACTATACACCTCACTGTTGACATACTGGTGAGACACTATACACCTCACTGTTGACATAGTGGTGAGACACTATACACCTCACTGTTGACATACTGGTGAGACACTAGACACCTCACTGTTGACATACTGGTGAGACACTATACACCTCACTGTTGACATAGTGGTGAGACACTATAAACCTCACTGTTGACATACTGGTGAGACACTAGACACCTCACTGTTGACATACTGGTGAGACACTATACACCTCACTGTTGACATACTGGTGAGACACTATACACCTCACTGTTGACATACTGGTGAGACACTATACACCTCACTGTTGACATACTGGTGAGACACTATACACCTCACTGTTGACATACTGGTGAGACACTATACACCTCACTGTTGACATACTGGTGAGACACTATAGACCTCACTGTTGACATACTGGTGAGAGACTATACACCTCACTGTTGACATACTGGTGAGACACTAGACACCTCACTGTTGACATACTGGTGAGACACTATACACCTCACTGTTGACATACTGGTGAGACACTATACACCTCACTGTTGACATACTGGTGAGACACTATACACCTCACTGTTGACATACTGGTGAGACACTATACACCTCACTGTTGACATACTGGTGAGACACTATACACCTCACTGTTGACATACTGGTGAGACACTATAGACCTCACTGTTGACATACTGGTGAGAGACTATACACCTCACTGTTGACATACTGGTGAGACACTAGACACCTCACTGTTGACATAGTGGTGAGAGACTATACACCTCACTGTTGACATACTGGTGAGAGACTATACACCTCACTGTTGACATACTGGTGAGACACTATACACCTCACTGTTGACATAGTGGTGAGACACTATACACCTCACTGTTGACATAGTGGTGAGACACTAGACACCTCACTGTTGACATAGTGGTGAGACACTAGACACCTCACTGTTGACATACTGGTGAGACACTATACACCTCACTGTTGACATACTGGTGAGACACTATACACCTCACTGTTGACATACTGGTGAGACACTAGACACCTCACTGTTGACATAGTGGTGAGACACTATACACCTCACTGTTGACATACTGGTGAGACACTAGACACCTCACTGTTGACATACTGGTGAGACACTAGACACCTCACTGTTGACATACTGGTGAGACACTATACACCTCACTGTTGACATACTGGTGAGACACTAGACACCTCACTGTTGACATACTGGTGAGACACTAGACACCTCACTGTTGACATACTGGTGAGACACTATACACCTCACTGTTGACATACTGGTGAGACACTATACACCTCACTGTTGACATAGTGGTGAGACACTATACACCTCACTGTTGACATACTGGTGAGACACTAGACACCTCACTGTTGACATACTGGTGAGACACTATACACCTCACTGTTGACATAGTGGTGAGACACTATAAACCTCACTGTTGACATACTGGTGAGACACTAGACACCTCACTGTTGACATACTGGTGAGACACTATACACCTCACTGTTGACATACTGGTGAGACACTATACACCTCACTGTTGACATACTGGTGAGACACTATACACCTCACTGTTGACATACTGGTGAGACACTATACACCTCACTGTTGACATACTGGTGAGACACTATACACCTCACTGTTGACATACTGGTGAGACACTATAGACCTCACTGTTGACATACTGGTGAGAGACTATACACCTCACTGTTGACATACTGGTGAGACACTAGACACCTCACTGTTGACATACTGGTGAGACACTATACACTTCACTAGGCTGGGGAGGGTCACCTCACTGTTGACATACTGGTGAGACACTAAACACCTCACTGTTGACATACTGGTGAGACACTATACACCTCACTGTTGACATACTGGTGAGACACTATACACCTCACTGTTGACATACTGGTGAGACACTATAGACCTCACTGTTGACATACTGGTGAGAGACTATACACCTCACTGTTGACATACTGGTGAGAGACTATACACCTCACTGTTGACATACTGGTGAGAGACTATACACTTCACTTTGGACACATCTGAGGCTGGGGAGGGTCACCTCACTGTTGACATACTGGTGAGACACTATTAATAAACACCTCACTGTTGACATACTGGTGAGACACTAAACACCTCACTGTTGACATACTGGTGAGACACTATACACCTCACTGTTGACATACTGGTGAGACACTACACACCTCACTGTTGACATACTGGTGAGACACTACACACCTCACTGTTGACATACTGGTGAGACACTATACACCTCACTGTTGACATACTGGTGAGACACTATACACCTCACTGTTGACATACTGGTGAGACACTATTAGTAAACACCTCACTGTTGACATACTGGTGAGACACTATTAGTAAACACCTCACTGTTGACATACTGGTGAGACACTACACCCCTCACTTGTTTTCTCCCCATTGCCACGGCTCAAACCAGTGAAATCGGTAAAAAAAAAAACTTATTTTGAAGCCCCAGATCGCCTAAACAGGAGGGGGGTGCCGTCATGCTTATTTCTGGTGTCTTGACTAACCTGTCCTCTGACGATCTGAGCAAAAAGTTCCGGGTCAAAAATCAGGAAGTGACGTATAGCCCTAGTTGATTTACCCGTGCGCAAACGACATCCAGTGGCTTTTGGATGCTAGAGGCTTTTGAATGCATTGGATTGAATGGGTGTGAATAGGACAAACAAAACAAGTTGTCGCGGCAATTCTGTTCCAAATGAAAGTCAGCAACGGGATCATTATCAGACGATGTGCTCGGACTAATAGTTGGATTAAAGAATGAAATCTACATTTCGTCGTGTTACGAGCCGTCGTCGTGACCGGCGTGCGTAATTTAACGGGAAATCAACAAGGACCGCGAGATCGGCAGTCCGTGAGTTAATAAACACCTCACTGTGGACATACTGGTGAGACACTATACACCTCACTGTTGACATACTGGTGAGGCACTATACACCTCACTGTTGACATAGTGGTGAGACACTAAACACCTCACTGTTGACATAGTGGTGAGACACTATACACCTCACTGTTGACATACTGGTGAGACACCAGAGCTTGACACTAACACTTGCCCGCTTGCCCGGGGCAAGTAAAAAAATGGTGGGGCAAGTGAAGACTGCTACCTGGTTGCCCGATCGGGCAAGTGTGCAACTTAGTGCACTATAACACAACACAAGATAAATTTGTCTTGAAGGCAGTCATTGCACTCTGCCTCTGTGTCTTTCCCTGCTTTCTAGATATCCACAATTCCAGGCTGGAATTGGGAAACAAAACAGGCAATTTAACTTTCACATCAAAATGACCTAATCTTCTACATTCTCTAGTTGTGTAGACCTGGGGTAATTAAGATGATGAATTTTAACTCTTGAGAGCCTAAAAATGAAACCAAATGGACCCGCAAGGGTCCATTTGGTTTCATTTTTACGTTCTCAAGAGTTACATCTGCAAAATTTACAATATATTTTAGGGGGCAAGTGACCATGAGCTGAGGGCAAGTAGAACCTGACTGCAGAGACTCTGTCCGTGGTGCTGAAATGAGCTTTCTGTTACTCTGTCCGTGGTGCTGAAATGAGCTTTCTGTTATGGTAGCTGGTAGTGACTCTGTCCTTGGTGCTGAAATGAGCTTTCTGTTATGGTAGCTGTAGTGACTCTGTCCGTGGTACTGAAATGAGCTTTCTGTTATGGTAGCTGGTAGTGACTCTGTCCTTGGTGCTGAAATGAGCTTTCTGTTATGGTAACTGTAGTGACTCTGTCCGTGGTACTGAATGAGCTTTCGGTTACTCTGTCCGTGGTGCTGAAATGAGCTTTCTGTTATGGTAGCTGTAGTGACTCTGTCCGTGGTGCTGAAATGTATATTTACTGAAATGTATATTTACTTGCCCCCTATATATTTTAGGGGGCAAGTGACCATGAGCTGAGGGCAAGTAGAACCTGACTTGCACTTGCCCGATGGGCAAGTGCCTCCGAGACCTTAGTGTCAATCCCTGGACACTATTATAACCACCTCACTGTTGACATACTGGTGAGACACTATTATAAACACCTCACTGTTGACATACTGGTGAGACACTATACACCTCACTGTTGACATACTGGTGAGACACTATACACCTCACTGTTGACATAGTGGTGAGACACTAAACACCTGACTGTTGACATAGTGGTGAGACACTAAACACCTCACCTTGTTTTTCCACCCAGTGCCAATTAGTGTTCTGTAAATCCTGGCCTCTATACATTCCCTCTGCCAACCTGGAGAGAGCAACGGACCGACCTCATGCTTCCTTAAGTGCATGAGGAGTCCAAGCCACTTCTTTTCACCTGACAGGGGGGAGTTTCCCTGGTTGGACGTAGCGCAGTGGAAGGAACACGTTATTCCAACCAGTTCCTGTCCCCTCCATCAGGCCAAGATTACTGCATGTCTTTTGGGTGGAGTTCTCCCCGTGTCCCTAGGGGAATCTCCACACGTTTTCTGATTTTCTGATTTTGATTTGATTTTATTTAGAGATCCCCATTAGCTGCTGCCAAGGCAGCTAGCTAGTCTTCCTGTACTGGACCAGGGCTTGACACT
The DNA here is from genome assembly GCA_039105355.1 of Benthosema pterotum. Lineage (NCBI taxonomy): Eukaryota > Metazoa > Chordata > Actinopteri > Myctophiformes > Myctophidae > Benthosema > Benthosema pterotum. Next base: position 53,757,203 of record CM076968.1, on the reverse strand, counting down.
AACACTTGCCCGCTTGCCCGGGGCAAGTAAAAAAAATGGTGGGGCAAGTGAAGACTGCTACCTGGTTGCCCGATCGGGCAAGTGTGCAACTTAGTGCACTGTAACACAACACAAGATGAATTTGTCTTGAAGGCAGTCATTGCACTCTGCCTCTGTGTCTTTCCCTGCTTTCTAGCTATCCACAATTCCAGGCTGGATTTGGGAAACAAAACAGGCAAATTAACATGCACATCAAAATGACCTAATCTTCTACATTCTCTAGTTGTGTAGACCTGGGCTAATTAAGATGATGAATTTTAACTCTTGAGAGTGTAAAAATGAAACCAAATTGAGAACGTTTCATTTTTACGTTCTCAAGATACATCTGCAAAATTTACAATATATTTTTGGGGGGCAAGTGTCCATGACCTGAGGGCAAGTAGAACCTGACTTGCACTTGCCCGATGGGCAAGTGCCTCCGAGACCTTACTGTCGACCCCTGTTCCTGGAGTCAACCACGGATATACAGAAAATACAATGCAGTATATACTAAAATACAATTGTCATATATATCAAATGAAGTATGAGCAGAGGATGCCACTACAAATATTTGCAACATGGCAGTATAGTCCAAGAAAATAAGACGGATAAAATGCGAGAAAACTGATTGAACTGTTTCTTCTCTCCCTCTCGTTTGGGTCAAATCGGGGGGTGTTCCAGGACCCGGAGGGCAGATCTAAAAGCCCTGTGATCCGTGACAACGCTGACGGCACCCTGGACGTGTCGTACGTCCCTGACAGGGTGGGTCTCTACGACGTCAGTGTGCGTTACAGCGGAGACCAGGTCCCATCCTCACCCTACCAGGTGCTGGCTGTGGCCACGGGAGACGCCAACAAATGCATCGTCACAGGTGGGACTGTTTAACACACGATTAGAGCAGGGGTTTTCAACAGGTGGTCCGGGGACCACCAGTGGTCCTTGAGAAGGTTCCAGGTGGTCCCCAGGCTAAATGATGGAAAGTTGGTTAACCAGATGTAACTCTTGAGAATGTAAAAATAAAACCAAATGGACCCTTGCGGGTCCATTTGGTTTCATTTTTACACTCTCAAGAGTTAAAATATTCATCATCTGAATTAGCACCACTTAATTAAGAAGTCTACAATGTTTTGTTTGCAAAATTGTGCCTGGAATAATGGAATTGTGGACAAAACCAAAAGAATTCTTTAGTTTTAGGTCTTTGGGGTGAAATTGTCATCAAATGGTGGTCCGTAGCTCAAATGCTGAATAAATGGTGGTCCCTGGTGTCAAAAAGGTTGAAGGTTTGTTTGTTTTTTCTCAACCAAAGTTCAGGTTTAAAGTTATCATTAGAGAAATTTTAAAGATCAGTGTTAATTGGTTTAATTTACTGCTTTGTTTAGTTTTAGTTTTTTTTATTTATTTTTTTATCTGCTACAGTCCTAATAAACCCCAGGAAATTACATCTGGCCACAAATGATCTACTGAATGTGACAAACTGCCATATTGAGTCTCTGGATCAGGCATTCCCAAATATGTACGTAATGTAAAATGTAATGTGGAATGAATATGTAAAATGCAGTGATGTAGTAGATATTAAAAAACGCTTTAAAATGCTGTAAACAAATACGTATTTACTATTTAGGACCATGTTCTAATGCCCCCCAAGCACCTAAGCCACTCAGTGGCGCGCTAGGTGCTTGTAGATCTGAGTCAACAACTGAGTGCTTGTAGATCTGAGTCAACAACTGAGTGCTTGTAGATCTGAGTCAACAACTGAGTCACCTAAAGTGGTTCCCATTCAGAATAGCTTTAATTGATCTCAATTAAGATAAGATGTTAAAAGTACATTGAAGTTGCTGCAGATTCTTGGAGCCATATGTAGGGCCGGGAGGACAGAACCACTCACTCTCTGGGTCCCTCCTCCCCAGGGGCGGAACTAGCCATGGGCATGGGGGGGGGGGGGGGGGGGGGGGGGGGGGGGGGGGGGCAATGCCCCCTAAATACCCAGTCTGCCCCACCAAACACGATGGCATGCAAAACAACCCAAGATATTTCAAATTAAAGTGCCTATGTTTAAAATGATGTGAAACACTACTACTGATACTAACTAACTACAGCTGTGTCACCGCTAAACCAACAGCATTTCATCATTGAAAACAGAAAACTCTCTGAGTCAGACCTTTAGCTTTGTGCATGCTGCGTGTCTGTTGCAACTTCAACAACAACTGATGTTATTATTGATGCTTTACTTGACTAATAAAAGTCCTGTAACTGAAAATGATATGGATGCGTCTTCATTCACACCACGGGCGATGAAGCCGCACCCATACGGTGGGTGGGACTGCCCACCCACCGCCGTTTGAATTTTCAGCTTTATCCGTCTGATAGCGTAGTAGTACTATCATTGGTCGAAATGGAGTATCAGGGGAAAGAAATCTTCCACCTTCCATGTTGAGATACACGTACTGTATGTTGTATGATGTTCTGCTTGCTTAAAAGTCCTGTAACCGAGAACGGTATGGATGCAACTTTATTCGCGCCACGGCCGATGAAGCCGCACCCATACCATTTTCTCCTGTCCCCCTAATTGGGAAATGTTCCATCCCTCCTCTCCTCTCCTCTCCTCTCCTCTCCTCTCCTCTCCTCTCCTCTCCTCTCCTCTCCTCTCCTCTCCTCTCCTCTCCTCTCCTCTCCTCTCCTCTCCTCTCCTCTCTCTCCTCTCCTCTCCTCTCCTCTCCTCTATTCTCCTCTCCTCTCCTCTATTCTCCTCTATTCTCCTCTATTCTCCTCTATTCTCCTCTATTCTCCTCTCCTCTATTCTCCTCTCCTCTCCTCTCCTCTATTCTCCTCTCCTCTCCTCTCCTCTCCTCTCCTCTCCTCTCCTCTCCTCTCCTCTCTCCTCTCCTCTCCTCTCCTCTCCTCTATTCTCCTCTCCTCTCCTCTCCTCTCCTCTCCTCTCCTCTCCTCTCCTCTCCTCTCCTCTCTCCTCTCCTCTCCTCTCCTCTCCTCTCCTCTCCTCTCCTCTCCTCTCCTCTCCTCTCCCCTCCCCTCCTCTCCTCCCTCCCCTCTCCCCTCTCCCCTCTCCCCTCTCCCCTCCCCTCCTCTCCTCTCCTCTCCTCTCCTCTCTCCTCTCTCCTCTCTCCTCCTCTCTCCTCTCCTCTCCTCTCCTCTCCCCTCCCCTCCCCTCCCCTCCTGTCCTCCAGGTCCAGAGCTGGGCTCTGTGATCGGAGCGGGGGAGGAGATTGGCTTCGTGGTGAACACCCAGTCTGCAGGCACAGGGAAGGTGTCCTGCTTGGTCCTGACCCCAGACGGCAGCGAGGTGCAGGCCCACGTCGTAGAGAAGGACGACGGGACCTTTGAGATCTGCTACACTGCCTCTGAGCCAGGCAGCTACATCATCTCTGCATGCTTCGGAGGGGAGAGGCTGTTCACCAGCCCCTTCAAGGTCACGGTGCGTCTGGTGATGATGATGTGTATATGTAACGCAAGGGAACCCGGGTCTCCCGTGTGAAAGTCCAACATCTTAACCACTAGACCAAAGGGACATCCCCTTGCTCCGGGGGCAGATATTAGAGTTTGGAGGCCATCACGACAGAGGCTGTAGCCACCTGCTACATATATATGTTTTGTTCTTTTTTTAAGTGGTGTTTGCACCTCTTCCAAACCGATCAGTATGTTTGTCTTTCTATCATTAGGACTTTGCTACATGCTACATTGTAAATAAACTCCAACTGGTCCAAAACGCAGCAGCACGCATCATCACCAGAACCCCCATCATCAACCACATTACCCCTGTCTTGCAGCAACTCCACTGGCTTCCAATCAAATTCCGCATAGACTATAAAATTCTTCTCTATACATTCAAGGCCATCCACAACCTCGCCCCTCCATACCTGTCTGACCTAATCCATATCAACATCCCCACCAGGTCCCTCAGATCCGCCTCCTCCATCTCCTTGAACTCATCTGTTCAAGCAGGCCTATGGCTGATGTGCTGACTCTGCTGCATACTGCATTTTAACTCTACTTTTATTTTGTTCTTGTTTGTTTTTTAAATTTTTGTACGGCGACCTTGAGTGCCTTGAAAGGCGCCTTATAAATAAAATGTATTATCATTATTATTATTAAATGTGACTGAAAAACCTTTCACCGGGACTACAGTGTACTCTGTAGACTGTATTTCCAAACATATTCGCAGTTTGAGGTCTAAAGTGGATATTTGTCCCAGTATGAAGCCAAATGTAACGTCAAAACAACTAGCATGTTGCTGCTGTATGTATAGTATTGTTAGCACTGCCACCCACGCCTGGCATAGAAGACAATGGGGAAAGTTATGCATTACGTCTGCATTACGTCACAAAAAATAGCAGCTGAAATAGCATTTGTTATCTCCCAAGGGGCATGACATGTCCCCTTTAATTATTTTAAGAATCTTTGTCGACTTTGTCGGCAGAAACTATTCTCTGATATTTATTTATAGTTAATAAATGTTGTTTCTTCTCCCTTTGCCGTACAGGCACAAGATGAGGACGAGAGCATGAACCACAGACAGCAGTCCAGATCCACAGACCACATCCAAACGATGGTATGAACACACCTCATCACAATAAACAATGGAAAGTTAGTTAACCAGATGTAACTCTTTGAGAGCATAAAAATGAAACCAAAATTGACCCTTGTGGGTCAATCTGGTTTCATGTTTACACTCTCAAGAGTTCAAATATTCATCCTGTGAATTATCCCAAGTCTACACAACTAGAGAATGTAGAAGATTAATAGTCATTTTGATCTGTAGGTTGGACTGTTTGGTTTCCAAAATTCAGCCTGGTATTGACCTGTGCAGTGACGTCACCAGCCCTGTTCCTCTAGTGGATTCCTCATTCATTTTCCTCATAGACTTTTCAGTGACGTCACCAGCCCTGTTCCACTAGTAGATTCCTCATTCATTTTCCTCATAGACTTTTCAGTGACGTCACCAGCCCTGTTCCACTAGTGGATTCCTCATTCATTTTCCTCATAGACTTTTCAGTGACGTCACCAGCCCTGTTCCACTAGTAGATTCCTCATTCATTTTCCTCATAGACTTTTCAGTGACGTCACCAGCCCTGTTCCACTAGTAGATTCCTCATTCATTTTCCTCATAGACTTTTCAGTGACGTCACCAGCCCTGTTCCACTAGTAGATTCCTCATTCATTTTCCTCATAGACTTTTCAGTGACGTCACCAGCCCTGTTCCACTAGTGGATTCCTCATTCATTTTCCTCATAGACTTTTCAGTGACGTCACCAGCCCTGTTCCACTAGTGGATTCCTCATTCATTTTCCTCATAGACTTTTCAGTGACGTCACCAGCCCTGTTCCACTAGTGGATTCCTCATTCATTTTCCTCATAGACTTTTCAGTGACGTCACCAGCCCTGTTCCACTAGAGGATTCCTCATTCATTTTCCTCATAGACTTTTCAGTGACGTCACCAGCCCTGTTCCACTAGTGGATTCCTCATTCATTTTCCTCATAGACTTTTCAGTGACGTCACCAGCCCTGTTCCACTAGTGGATTCCTCATTCATTTTCCTCATAGACTTTTCGAAAATGGTTAATAAAAACACGATTTCCCCGCGGCCAAAGCCAACTCGGGTCGTGACAAATCATGACAACAAACACAATATCGTCATATAATATATAATTAGGAAGAAGTAGAAAACGGCATGATACAAGACTTTTTGTTTCGTTTTTCATCTTAGAATTTTTTTTTGTCCCAAAAGTTTGTGTGTGTCATCATGATTCGTCACGACTCGAGTTGGCTTTGTCCGCGGCGTAACCGTCTTGATAAATTATTTTCGAAAAGTCTGAGAAAAATGAATGGGGAATCCAGTCCAGTGGAACAGGGGCGGTGACGTCACTGCGCATCTCTATAGTGGACAAAAGCAAAAGAGATCATTAGTTTTGGGGTCTTTGGGACCAAAATGCCCTCAAATGATGGTCAATGGCTGAAATGCTGATTAAATACGGGACCCTGGTATGAAAAAGGTTGAAAACCACTGATCTAACCCCACCATGAACTCTGTCTCTCCTCCCTCTCCTGTCCGTTCCCAGATGAACTGCGGTTCCTACATTCCACTGAGCAGCATCAACCAGAACCATGGTCTGCTGCCGTTTGACGTGGTCATGAGCTTTGGTCTGACAGACGCTGAGATAACAGGTGAGGTAGCATTCCACCCATTTTCAACATTCGAATATGTCATTAATATACCTTAGAGGTGCTGGGTGGACATGATAAAAAAGTTCCCCCATCTGTGTTTCCAAGAAATAGAGGTCTGAAGAAAATCGTTAACATGGCGAAACACATCTTGATGACATCATCAAGATGTATTTTCACCATGTTAATGGATTTCTTTAGACACGCTTTTTGCTGAGAGGGTACAAATGGAACCAAAAGGGACCCGCTAGGGTACATTTGGTTCACATTTGTATTGTATTGTTTACAAATATTGTATACAAATTTGTATTGTATCGTATACAAATGTGAATGTGTATTGAAACACTACTATTGCTACTAACTAACTTGCATGCATGCTGCGTGTCTGTTGCAACTTCAACAACAACTGATGTTATAATTGATGCTTAGTTTCCTAATATAAGTCCTGTACAAGATATAAATCTTAGGTCACGGACCTAAAGAATTTAAATGAAAATGGTCTGGCATTTTCGCCTGCCCCCCAATTGGGAAATGTTACATCCGTGCCTGTGTGAGATTAACAAGGGGTTTTGTCCTCACAGGAGAAGTCCACATGCCGTCTGGGAGCAGGGGTCAGGCCCAGGTCATCGACAACGGGGATGGGACGGTCACCCTGACCTTTGACCCCACAGAGGAAGGCCTGCATCAGCTGCACATTAAAGTGAACAACGTCACAATGCCAGGTAAATGATCTGACCGTTAACCCGGATGGCCAGGGGGGGCAGTGTTTATCTAATTATTGTGTTGAGTACTTTAACAATAGTGCATAAGCAAATCCCATCAGTGTCTGTACAGTACTTCCTACGAAAGCTGAAGAAGTTTAAAGTCAGCCAAGTAGCAATGACTCACTTCTATAAGGCCACCATTGAGAGTGTTCTCACCTTCTCCATGCTTGTCTGGTTTGGTCACACAACCTCTCAGGACAAGACCAAGCTGGAAAGAGTAGTGCATCGTGCCTCTAAAATCATAGGATGTAGCCTCCCTACACTTTACTCTTTAACACTAGAATAATCAGAAAGGCAAACAAAATAATAGCTGATAATTCTCACCTCTTCAATCTCCTACCATCAGGCAGGAGGTACAGAAGTATGAATTGCTCAACATCTCGTTTCAGAGATAGCACTTACCCTGTAGCTATTAGACATCTGAACTTGTCTTGCTAGTTTACAGTTGTAATAATGCATTTATTTAGCAAAATGCAATGCATTTAGCACTTTAAGCAACCATGTGTAATTTCTATGCTGCTGGTCTTTGCACTGTACTCAATTCAATCTTTATTTCAGACTCAGGGGAATCCATATCACATACATCAAGTAGTACAATAAAAAGTGTTCCACCATGTTCAGTTTTGAACATACAAACACGTTCTCCAGTGGTTCCACCTTCTAGAGTGGAACCTAACAGAGCTACGCATTGGTGCTGCTAGTCTTTGCACTGTACTGTCTTCTTGTTGTCTTCTTGAATGTATTATGCTGTCTGTATATGTTGACAAATTCCTATCAACTACCTGTTGACATGGCAATAAAGTTCTTGAATCTTGAATCTTGACACTAATGTAACTCTTCTCAGAGAGTCCTCTGCAGTTCTACGTGAACAACGCCAGCAGAGGAGAGGTGATGGCCCACGGCCCGGGTCTGGTGTATGGAGTGTCCAATGAGATCGCTGCATTCACCATCTTCAACAAAGATCTACTACAAGGTAAGATAGTCTCCAACGAGATCGCTGCATTCACTATCTCCAATAAGGTAAGGGAGTCTCCAAAGAGATGGGTGCCTTCATCACCCATCTTCATCTTCAACAAAGATCTATTACAAGGTAACCTCTCCTTTCCACCGTGCACAAAGGTTGTGGGTTTGAATCCACATCGGGTGAGGTTCAAGGATAACTTCATTGTCCCTTTGGAGAAACTGGTTCTCCAAAGGGACATCATTTAGCCTGGGGACCACCTGGAATCTTCTCAGGGACCACTGGTGGTCCTCGGACCACCTGTTGAAAACCCCTGCTTTAGACGTAAGGACGAGCTAGATTAGATGTGTGTTGTGTGCTCTGGATCAGGGCTGGGCAATTATTTTTCCCAAGGGGCCAAATGAGGTACATAAAATATTGTGGAGGGCCAAGACTAAAGGCTGAACTAAAGTCTGCGCGATATTAATTTAATTTCAAGATAAAGGTAAGAGTAAGACCAACCATTTTGACACCAGGTCACGGACCACCATTTGATGACATTTTGTTTTTGTTAGCAATTCCAGGCTGGATTTCACAAGCAAAACAGGCAAACATAGATAAAAAAATGACCATTATTTTACATTCTCTGGCTAATTCAGATGATGAATATTTTAACTCTTGAGAGTGTAAACATGAAACCAAATGGACCCACAAGGGTCCATTTGGTTTCATCTTTACGCTCTCAAAGAGTTACATCTGGTTAACCAACTTTCCATATTTAACTGGAACTCTCTCAAGGACCACTGGTTGAAAACCACAGTACCCTTTCAGGGGCCGGTCAGAGTCTGCCGAAGGGCCGCATTTGGCCCCCACGCATGATGCCCAGGTATGCTCTGGAGGGGCTGTCCCGTTACATGCTAAACCCCTTATCCCAAATCCCTTATTTCGTTTTTACTATTTTGAAAAACCTTTTTGGAATATTTCAACATGTCATATCTATATATCTATTAACACGTTGTGAGCTTGTATACTGGCCATTTGAACTACTGAAAATGTTTTTTTAAATACTTTAAAAAGGCAAAGAAGTTAAGGGATAAAGAGTTTAGCGGTAACGAAAATGTGTTTTGTGTGTGTTGTGTTGTTGTTTAGGTGAACTGGACATCGCTCTGGAGGGGCCGTCCCATGCAGAGATCCGCTGTCTGAACAACAGAGATGGGACGTGCACCGTCACCTACCTGCCCACCGTCCCTGGACACTACAACGTCCTGGTCCGTCACAACGACCAGCACATCACCGGGAGCCCGTTTACTGTGAAGATAGCTGGTACCTGTTAATACATTACTGTACTGTCTTTTACTGTGAAGATAGCTGGTACCTATTAATACATTACTGAACAGTCCTTTTACTGTCAAGATAGCTGGTACCTATTAATACATTACTGAACAGTCCTTTTACTGTCAAGATAGCTGGTACCTATTAATACATTACTGAACAGTCCTTTTACTGTCAAGATAGCTGGTATACCTATTAATACACTACCGTACAGTCTTTTACTGTGGAGATAGCTGGTACTTAGCTGGTATTAATACATGACTGTATGTTCCTTTACTGTGGAGTTAGGTGTCACTTACTGAACTTATGAACTCTTGAAAGTGGCACTTTTCAAACAAAAAATACTATAGATCTTCCCATGATATCTCTTTGTAATATTATGGTCAATACCTGTGTGAAATGTCAGAGCGATTGGTGCACCCAGTGAGGAGTTACGGTGGTTTCGTTATTGTTTTAGGCTCCTCCAGTGCAGTGACAGACAGACAGACAGTTTCCTTATTGTTTTAGGCTCCTCCAGTGCAGACAGACAGTTTCCTTATTGTTTTAGGATCGTCCAGTGCAGACAGACAGTTTCCTCATTGTTCTAGGCTCCTCCAGTGCAGTGACAGACAGACAGACAGACAGTTTCCTTATTGTTCTAGGCTCCTCCAGTGCAGACAGACAGTTTCCTCATTGTTCTAGGCTCCTCCAGTGCAGACAGACAGTTTCCTTATTGTTCTAGGCTCCTCCAGTGCAGACAGACAGTTTCCTCATTGTTCTAGGCTCCTCCAGTGACCCGGCGGTCGGCCCTGCTCTGAGGTCTCTAGCTCGCTTCGGCACGGTGCCAGACTTCACCCTGGACATCACAGAGGATGACATCAGCCTGCTGTCGGCCAGCATCAGCTCCCCGTCTGGACAGGATGTGTCCTGTCTGCTGAAGACACAGCCGGACAGACACATAGGTAGTGTGGTTGGGGCAGGGGCGGATCTAGGCATGGGCAGGGGCGGAATTAAGACTGTAACTCTTGGGTCTCTGAGACCCATGAAAACCTCATTCTCTCCCCTTAAGAGTTCACACCTCCATGCCCAGAGCAGCTCTATTGTTCCAGCTAATGGCTCATTTACAATCCAATTGAATTTCCAACCAGGAAGGACAAAGGTTGGAAAACAGGTTTTAGTGCTTTGAGGATTAGTGGGTGAGGAGGGTGACGACGGGTCCACAGGACCCACAATGACCAGTCATGGAAGGTAGAATCGCTTCTAAATTCATATTTAGAAATGATTACAGACGAAAAGAAAAACAGAGATGACTTGAATTGCATATTTAGGAAAAGTCATGGAAGGGGAACTTTTTCAGACCTTCACAGGCAGAGAAAATCCACTTCAAAATCATCTCAAAAAGGGGTCCTCATGACCCGTTAGTCTTTCTTGTGTGTATTAAAACCTCTGTCCTCCTCTGCAGGTATCTCCTTCATCCCTAAAGAGGTGGGGGAGCACCTGGTGAGTGTCCTGAAGGATGGTCAGCACGTGGCCAACAGCCCCATCCCTCTGACCATCACCCCTCTGGAGATCGGAGACGCAGGCCGGGTAGAGGTGTTCGGACCGGGGCTGAGCGCCGGACGCACCTACCACATGTCACACTTTGTGGTGGACACGAGGCAGGCAGGCCAGTAACACTCTGTTCTTCATTAACTTTTTACTTTAATCACTAACTGTAATCAGTCCAGGGGCGGATGTAACATTTCCCAATTGGGGGGGGGGGGGGGGGGGGCAGCAGATGTTATGGGTGCAGCGCATACCATCTGCTGCACCCAGTCCCCCCCCCCCCCCCCGTGTCGCTTAGCGCCACGGGCAATGAACCCGCACCCATACCAGTTTAAGTTACAGAATTTTTATTAGTCAAGTAAAGCATCAATAATAACATCAGTTGTTGTTGAAGTTGCAACAGACACGCAGCATGCATAAAGCTAAAGGTCTGACTCCGATAGGCACTTTAATTTTGCATGCCTAGATCCGCCCCTGAATCGGTCGTGGGGCAGGGTGAAACGCACAAAGGGCTAAATCAGTTTTGCGTCCTCTGCCTAGGTCGCGTTACCCTTAATAAAAAGGTTGAGTCCATTCTCTTTAACCGTCGGGACCGTTGCTAACGTGGTTACAACTTTTTGCACCTGCCCCGACCTTTTTAAAACGCTCATGAACGATTTCGAGAAATGGGTTGGCGGCTCAAATCCCAGCTTTGTCTACACATGTTAATATGTCCTTGGGCAAGACACTGAACCCTAAATTGCCTCCAATGAGTTGGTCAGTGTGAGCTCACCACGATTGGTGTGTGAATGTGGGAAGTGATAGACTATAACTGTAGTGGCATGGTTTTTGTATTTTTTCCAATTTTGCACATGTTTAAAAGGTGGCAGTACTTGATTAGACCCATTAGACTTAACGTGCTGGTGAGGCTGCCCACATAAAAATGTCATTTTAACATACCGTACGCTTTTTTTGAAAAAATCTTCTTCATATTACAATCAGAGCCTTCTAGTGGGAGAGTTAGGATATTGGTGTACCCGGAAGCAGAGGCCGGAAGCAGAGCGGAGCAGCCAGGTCACGTGACTATACAGAGCCTCTTTGAGTCCTATCTGAGCATAACGCTCACTACTCCTACAGTCTCGCCAGATGTATACAGTAGTGTACAAGACAATACGAGACTTTGCCGGTCCCTATTAAATCCCATTCATTTCATCGACTTCCGGCTTGAGAGTGGACTCACAGGGCTCCTCCATGCTCCTCCAGTAACGGCTGCGCCCTGGCGCATAGGAGTGAACGGGAATATCCTAACTCTCCCACTAGAAGGCTCTGATTACAATAATGCCTGATGATCATGTTTTAGGGTAGAAAAAAATCATGGCACTCTATCTTTAATGACATCACATCATGGTCTACAGGCTACGGGGGTCTCACCCTGGCCATCGAGGGTCCCAGTGTGGTGGACATCCAGACGGAGGAGCTGGACGACGGAACGTGTGGCGTGTCCTTCTGTCCCACCGAGCCTGGAGCCTACAGCATCTCTGTCAGGTTCACCGACCAGCATGTTCCAGGTATGGAGCCTACAGCATCTCTGTCAGGTTCACCGAGCAGCATGTTCCAGGTATGGAGCCTACAGCATCTCTGTTAGGTTCACTGAGCAGCATGTTCCAGGTATGGAGCCTACAGCATCTCTGTCAGGTTCACTGAGCAGCATGTTCCAGGTATGGAGCCTACAGCATCTCTGTCATGGAGCCTACAGCATCTCTGTCATGGAGCCTACAGCATCTCTGTCAGGTTCACTGAGCAGCATGTTCCAGGTATGGAGCCTACAGCATCTCTGTCAGGTTCACTGAGCAGCATGTTCCAGGTATGGAGCCTACAGCATCTCTGTCAGGTTCACTGAGCAGCATGTTCCAGGTATGGAGCCTACAGCATCTCTGTGAGGTTCACTGAGGAGCATTTAGGGGGGGCATTGCCCCCCCCCATGCCCATGCCTAGATCCGCCCCTGAGTGACATCAGACTGTATTCTCATCTCAGTGTTGATCATACAGTGACATACAGACAATTCAATTCATATGGCTTTATTGGCATGAGAAAACATACGTTTACATTGCCAAAGCAAGAACAGAACAAAAAATACAATCTAACAGAAACAGGGAAGCGTAACACAACAGTACAACAATGTATCAATATACAAAAGTTAAGAATATGGAGGTAGTATGGACGAATATGAGGTATATGGACGTAGTCTTTGAAAACAAAATTCTATATGCTTAGATCAATCAGTGTTTATTCTTCAGGGTGGTTGTGTTTCATTTGATATCCCTCTTTTATCGCAGCACATCACAAATCTTGCTGCTGTGTTTTCACATTGTTGTACTTCGCCCTTGTTTGTCATGTTCTCCAAGTCTCTGTGGATGGTTGTAATCCGGGGGAAGTACATGTATGTGTCTCTGATGTCTTGGTGTGTGTATTCCTCTCCTCCTCTCCTCCTCAGGCAGTCCTTTCAGAGCCGTGGTGACAGACGTAGGCCACAGAACAGACAGTATCACTCACTACCAGGGAGCTGCCAGCGTGGCCCAGGTGGGCCACGCCTGTGGCATCAACCTCAAGATACCAGGTGTTGTATATACTGTATGCTGAAGCTTCCTTTACCCATGATGTAGCCTGGCTCAGCCCTGAATCAGCACCTTAAAAAATAGGGGACTGATCTAAGTACCGAAGTCCCACGGATCAGAACTCCCATTAGTCCGAACATGCGCTGGAAATCCACTATCAGCTGCAATGTCCTTGATGCGGTTATGGTGAGGATGAGGGTTAGAGAAGGGTTTAGGCATGTTTGTAGCAAAACCCTACCCTTCTCCAACCGTAACCCTAAGAGCCTAAATCCCCGACACTCAACCTAACCTCACAGACCTGACCGCCTGTGAGGTTAGGTTGAGGGTCGGAGGTTTAGGCTCTTAGGGTTACGGTCTCGTCGTTTCGGAACAACGGGAGGTCGCAACAATGGGAGGTCGGAATAATGACATGGCACCAATAAATACTAGCTTATTTTTTTCCCTGTGATTCAAGGACTGCAGGCTTCCCTGCCTTTGGGGCTGTTTGTGCCAGTTGGAAATCCAATCCCAGCACCTGATTGGCCAACAGCCCTGTCACTCACTTCGTTCACAACGTCGTCTGCTTTCCAAATATTCTTAGGGGTTCATGTGAACCGATCACTGTTAAGACTGCTGCTTTGATCACGCCCATCCTAGAAACTGCTGTGGTGGAGAGGGACTTCAGTCTGAATAATGAAGTGAAACGAAATGAAAATTCAGGCTGACGGCGACACGGGCGATGCCTTTTTCGGTTAAAAGACTTTTATTAGTCAAGTAAAGCATCAATAATAACATCAGTTGTTGTTGAAGTTGCAACAGACACACAGCATGCATAAAGCTAAAGGTCTGATTCAGAGAGTTTTCTGTTTTCAGTGATGAAATGCTGTTGGTTTAGTGGTGAGATAACTTTTGCATGCCATCGTGTTTGGTGGGGCAGTCAGGGAATTTACATTTATGCTACATGCTACATTTTCCAAACCAATATTTTAAAAATAAATGAAAACAGTAAATTAAATTCCACGGCCCTCTCACGTATTAGAAGGACAGTATCAGTCACCAGAAAAAAGATTGGTTGTTTTCGAATAATCTGTCATGGTTAAAATGGAGTTTTAATGCTAAAAAATGCTAAAATGATTAAATATCTAAATACTGAAAGGAGTAACTTGTCTGGTGTTTTCACATGAGGCTGAGTAGACCATAAAATGACCAAAAGTTTTTTGAAGGTGGAATACCCCTTTAACCTGGTAATAAATCTTCAAATTATTTTTCACTTCAAAATGGGTTAAATATGAACCCTGTGTTGTATTTTCCTGTTTATGTGCAGGTCTGGAGCTCCAGTACATCTCGGCCCAGGTCTCCAGTCCGTCGGGTCGTGTCCGCCGGGCCTCCGTCAGCTCCACGGGTCGCGACACGTGTCGGGTGACCTTCGTGCCCTCGGAGACGGGGGTCCACGCCGTGAGCGTCCGCTACCGCGGCCAGGATGTCCCGGGAAGCCCCTACCGCTACACCGTAGGACCCCTGGAGGAGGGGGGGCCCCAGCGGGTGCAGGCGTGGGGCCGGGGGCTGGAGGGGGCCCAGGCCAGGGTCCCAGGTAAGAATGAATGAATGAATGAATGAATGAATGAATGAATGAATGCCTTTATTTCAGACTCAGGGTCCATAGTGAAAACAGACACAAAAGACATACACAAAACATTCAAGAAAAGACAGTCCAAATGTACAGGTTAAAACATCTTTCAAACCTTTGCAACAGCTTTGCGAGCACAACGGGAAAAATAAAATGTTTCCACAGGGTATTCATTTTCAGGAGCACAGCGCTGTGATTGGCTGAAAAATAACAACATCCGGCAACTTCCGGGGGAAGTTAATAAACCGGATGTCCTGCCTTTTCATAGTGGTTTTGGGTTACCCTGAATCCAGGCTCTCATCTCGCAGTGCAGAAAGAAGCCTGGAGATCGAGGCTACCCAAGTTTTCTAACCCCTCAATGTTGTGACATTTTAGTTATGTCACGACATAACCAGACTGGAGAGCTACTTTCAAAATGAGCGGCTCAACAAGATCTACACATCAAAACTGTGATTGTTCCATTACTGAAAATCCATTTCAAGCCCCCCTAGAAAGTTTGAGCTTTGAAATAGAGGTGATAGTGTTACTTACTGTTATAGTGCTTAAGAATAATGCACTTATAATGAGAAATAGAGAGGGAGAATTGGAAGGTTTTCTTGCTACTACTGGATTTGAAAATGGTATTTGAGGTTTGAGTTGACAGTTTGTGATGTTGAGTTTAGTCTCTTGCACCTAAAACTAAGAACTTTAATGTTTTTGTCCACAATTGGGAAAGAGATAAAATAACACATTTTGTCCATTTTCTAATTGTGTGGAAATTACATAATTCAGATGTTTAAATATAATATATTTAACTCTTGAGAGTGTAAAATGAAACCATTTTACTGGTTTCATTTTAACACTGTCATGAGTTACAGATCTATAAGGGTCCAAGTGCTGGGGGACTGTCATGTGATCTACCTGCATGGTCTGTGTGATCTACTGGTAGATCACCATCTACCTTTTGGGCAGCCCTGGTGTATACGATGTAAATGTGATACCAGTGTATAAATGTTGTGTGTCTCCATTCCAGCTGACTTCAGCATCTGGGCGCGTGAGGCAGGGGAAGGAAAGCTGTCTGTAACCATGGAGGGTCCAGGGAGCACAGAGCTGCTGTTTGAAGACAGACACCATGGATCCTGTGGGGTTTCCTACATGGCTGACCAGCCTGGTAGAGTACTACTGTAGGCTAGCACACAACCGCACAAACCAGCCTGGTATAGTACTACTGTAGGCTAGCACACAACCGCACAAACCAGCCTGGTATAGTACTACTGTAGGCTAGCACACAACCGCACAAACCAGCCTGGTATAGTACTACTGTAGGCTAGCACACAACCGCACAAACCAGCCTGGTATAGTACTAGCACACAACCACACTAACCAGCCTGGTATAGTACTAGCACACAACCACACTAACCAGCCTGGTATAGTACTAGCACACAACCACACTAACCAGCCTGGTATAGTACTAGCACACAACCACACTAACCAGCCTGGTATAGTACTACTGTAGGCTAGCACACAACCGCACAAACCAGCCTGGTATAGTACTAGCACACAACCACACTAACCAGCCTGGTATAGTACTAGCACACAACCACACTAACCAGCCTGGTATAGTACTAGCACACAACCACACTAACCAGCCTGGTATAGTACTAGCACACAACCACACTAACCAGCCTGGTATAGTACTAGCACACAACCACACTAACCAGCCTGGTATAGTACTAGCACACAACCACACTAACCAGCCTGGTATAGTACTAGCACACAACCACACTAACCAGCCTGGTATAGTACTAGCACACAACCACACTAACCAGCCTGGTATAGTACTAGCACACAACCACACTAACCAGCCTGGTATAGTACTAGCACACAACCACACTAACCAGCCTGGTATAGTACTAGCACACAACCACACTAACCAGCCTGGTATAGTACTAGCACACAACCACACTAACCAAACCAGCCTGGTATAGTACTAGCACTCACCCGCACAAATATGCACTGTAAAACAATATCCTAAACACACACACAGCACACGAGGTGTGCTCCGGCACCGACTGATTTACAAATTAAGCACTGGGTTGGTGTGATATCCAGTAAATAGATGCTAGGTTGATGTGTGTACTAAATAGATGCTAGGTTGATGTGATGTACTAAATAGATGCTAGGTTGATGTGATGTCCAGTAAATAGATGCTAGGTTGATGTGGTGTCTAGTAAATAGATGCTAGGTTGATGTGTATACTAAATAGATGCTAGGTTGATGTGTGTACTAAATAGATGCTAGGTTGATGTGTTGTTGTAAATAGATGCTAGGTTGATGTGATGTCTAGTAAATAGATGCTAGGTTGATGTGTTGTTGTAAATAGATGCTAGGTTGGTTTGATGTTGTAAATAGATGCTAGGTTGATGTGTTGTTGTAAATAGATGCTAGGTTGATGTGTTGTTGTAAATAGATGCTAGGTTGATGTGTTGTTGTAAATAGATGCTAGGTTGATGTGTTGTTGTAAATAGATGCTAGGTTGATGTGTTGTTGTAAATAGATGCTAGGTTGATGTGTTGTTGTAAATAGATGCTAGGTTGATGTGTTGTTGTAAATAGATGCTAGGTTGATGTGGTGTCTAGTAAATAGATGCTAGGTTGATGTGGTGTCTAGTAAATAGGTGCTAGGTTGATGTGGTGTCTAGTAAATAGATGCTAGGTTGATGTGGTGTCCAGTAAATAGATGCTAGGCTGATCCTAGCATGTGATCTTCCTCCAGGAGACTACATGGTGTCGGTGAAGTTTGACGACCAGCACATCCAGGACAGTCCCTTCATGGTTCCTGTGCTTCCTGCCTCTTCTACTGGAAACGACGACGGCCTCACAACAAGCACAACATGTGAGTCATGACCGAACCACACCCTTTTGGGTGTGGTTTTGAGGGGGGGCTAATTGACCTTTTTACCCATAAAATAAAATTTAAGAACAAATAAATGATTAACTATTTAATATGTGCACCACCACTTTAAAAAATGTGAATTGTGATTGCCAGGTGGTCTAAGGAGCGTACCGGGAGCGGTGGTGGGCGGCGGTGCTCAGGCCATGTGGACGTCGTTTGCGTCCGACGCGTCCAAGGTGTGCAGCAGCGGGGCGGGGCTGAGGAGGGCTGTGATTGGTCAGAGGAACGCATTCGCTGTGGACTGTACTCATGCAGGTGAGAGACTGTGTACTTACTGGTATATGTCCATGGACACAACCTTCTTGCGTTGTTTATGGGTTATATATATACTGTATTCGCAGGCATTTCCAGACACCAACGTTATGGGGTTTCTTTATGGTTATCCAGGGGTGCACATAAGTGGTGCTCCGGTGAATGAGACTGTCAATCCAGGGGTGGAAAGCTCCTTTGAGCACCACACAGCTGGGGCTCATAATGACTGCCCGACTGGGCCAGTAAAAAAAGCCTTGAAAATGAAATAATTCTAACTAAAGTCGAAAATACTACTAGTACTAGTAAATACTAGTAGGATGTAGAATGCAGTAGTACTACTACTAGGCTATTGCAACGCCCAAACTATCGCTCGGCTGTACTGAAATACTGTACATTGATGGGCTGTACGGAGTGGAAAAAATCAAATAAACAAAAAAAAGAGGTCCCAGGGCCTGGCGATGCGGGTGGCTGCATTTTGGGAGCACCAAGTAACATCTCCAGGTGCTCCTTTGAATACTGGACCAAAATAGTTATGTGCACCCCTGGTTATATCCTCCCAGACACCAACCTCTTCTTGTTCATGGTTATATGTTCCCAGTCGCGAATACAAGCGGCCAAAATGAGTTTCCTCATCCGGCGGGTGTCTGGCATCTCCCTTAGAGATAGGGTGAGAAGTTCAGTCACTCGGGAGAGACTAGGAGTAGAGCTGCTACTCCTTTGCCTGGAAAGGAGCCAGCTGAGGTGGTTCGGGCATCTGGTTAGGATGCCCCTCGAGCGTCTCCCTAGGGAGGTCCTCGAGGCACGTCCCACTGGGAGGGTTATGTTTCCAGACACCAACCTTTTCTTGTTTATGGTTATAAGGCCCTGCTACACTAGCAATATTTTGATCAACTAGCAATGTCAACATCAACGGGCAACATGATGAGACACATGGCAACAGGCAACATTAAAAGGGGAATTCCACTCATTTTCATTTTTTTTCCTGAGAGCGTACAAATGTGAAGCAAATGGACCCTAGCGGAATAAAAGTTAATCCTTGTTTTTGTCCACAGAAGTGAAGCAGCAGCCATGGTTTCAGAAAAGTTTATCTGTGGGAGTCTAGGAGAAAGGATCAGGTGACGCCAAGGAGGGCTGTGATTGGAGGATTCTGAAATGTTGACCAGTAGAGGGCGCTAATGATCTGAGTTTTTTGAACAACCAGGAGTTGATCATTTTCTATAGAAAGCCAACGTTGATAGTTGACGTTGCTTGTTGATGTTGATCAAAACATTGCTAGGTTTATCAGGGCCCATATCCTCCCAGGCACCAACCTCTTCTTGTTTATGGTTATATGCTCCCAGACACCAACCTTTTCTTGTTCATGTTTCTATCCTCCCAGGCACCAACCTGCTTCTGGTGGGTATGCACGGTCCCACCTCCCCCTGTGAGCGGCTGACGGTCCACCACCTGGGAAACAACCGCTACGACGTGAGCTACGAGGTGAAGGAGAGCGGGAGATACGTCCTCATCGTTAAGTGGGGAGAGGAGCACATCCCTGGGTCCCCCTTCCACGTCCATGTAGCATAACTACCACATCCCTAGGCCCCCCTTCCACTTAGCATAACTACCACATCCCTGGGTCCCCCTTCCACGTCCATGTAGCATAACTACCACATCCCTGGGTCTCCCTTCCACGTCCATGTAGCATAACTACCACATCCCTGGATCCCCCTTCCACGTCCATGTAGCATAACTACCACATCCCTGGATCCCCCTTCCACGTCCATGTAGCATAACTACCACATCCCTGGATCCCCCTTCCATGTAGCATAACTACCACATCCCTGGGTCCCCCTTCCATGTCCATGTAGCATAACTACCACATCCCTGGATCCCCCTTCCACGTCCATGTAGCATAACTACCACATCCCTGGATCCCCCTTCCACGTCCATGTAGCATAACTACCACATCCCTGGGTCCCCCTTCCACGTCCATGTAGCATAACTACCACATCCCTGGGTCCCCCTTCCACGTCCATGTAGCATAACTACCACATCCCTGGATCCCCCTTCCATGTCCATGTAGCATAACTACCACATCCCTGGGTCCCCCTTCCACGTCCATGTAGCATAACTACCACATCCCTGGATCCCCCTTCCACGTCCATGTAGCATAACTACCACATCCCTGGATCCCCCTTCCACGTCCATGTAGCATAACTACCACATCCCTGGGTCCCCCTTCCACGTCCATGTAGCATAACTACCACATCCCTGGGTCCCCCTTCCATGTAGCATAACTACCACATCCCTGGGTCCCCCTTCCATGTAGCATAACTACCACATCCCTGGGTCCCCCTTCCATGTAGCATAACTACCACATCCCTGGATCCCCCTTCCACGTCCATGTAGCATAACTACCACATCCCTGGGTCTCCCTTCCATGTAGCATAACTACCACATCCCTGGATCCCCCTTCCATGTAGCATAACTACCACATCCCTGGATCCCCCTTCCATGTCCATGTAGCATAACTACCACATCCCTGGATCCCCCTTCCACGTCCATGTAGCATAACTACCACATCCCTGGATCCCCCTTCCACGTCCATGTAGCATAACTACCACATCCCTGGATCCCCCTTCCACGTCCATGTAGCATAACTACCACATCCCTGGGTCCCCCTTCCATGTCCATGTAGCATAACTAGCACATCCCTGGATCCCCCTTCCATGTCCATGTAGCATAACTACCACATCCCTGGATCCCCCTTCCATGTAGCATAACTACCACATCCCTGGATCCCCCTTCCATGTAGCATAACTACCACATCCCTGGATCCCCCTTCCACTTAGCATAACTACCACATCCCTGGGTCTCCCTTCCATGTAGCATAACTACCACATCCCTGGGTCCCCCTTCCACGTCCATGTAGCATAACTACCACATCCCTGGGCCCCCCTTCCACGTCCATGTAGCATAACTACCACATCCCTGGGTCCCCCTTCCACGTCCATGTAGCATAACTACCACATCCCTGGATCCCCCTTCCACGTCCATGTAGCATAACTACCACATCCCTGGATCCCCCTTCCATGTCCATGTAGCATAACTACCACATCCCTGGATCCCCCTTCCATGTAGCATAACTACCACATCCCTGGGTCCCCCTTCCATGTAGCATAACTACCACATCCCTGGGTCCCCCTTCCACGTCCATGTAGCATAACTACCACATCCCTGGGTCCCCCTTCCATGTAGCATAACTACCACATCCCTGGGTCCCCCTTCCACGTCTACGTCATAGAGTTATAAATATAGAGAACGGACTCGAGCGATAGCCCCGCCCCCTTGCCGTTCATTTCAACACAAGTTGCTCATTGGCGTTTTGAAGCACCCGGAAGACCGCCGGAAGTGCGCCTATTTCCGCATTTGACCACCAAAATTTGGTGGTCAAATGCGGAAGTATTTCTCCATGAACGCGCCCGAAGCAAGGGATTATGGGAACGGAAAGGATTCATGAACGAGCACCGTCGAGAACGAGCAAAGGGGAAAAAAACTAAACAGCATCAAAAAAACAAGCTTGTGGGTTTGCTGTGAGCTTATTATCTGTCATATAATACATCCGTTATGTTTTGAGAGGTAGTATATGACGTGAGGAGCGCTGGTTTATTCAGAAAACAACTTAAAAACAAACTGCCCTGTCCGCGTGCACAAAGCAAACCAGCGTGTGTGCTCTCGGGGCGGTTGTGCATGAATTCCACCCGCCTGCAGTACCAAACTTGACCACCAGGGCCCGCCTGCTTCAAGCCTGGAGGCGCTATCTGACGATGTGGTCTACGTAGCATAACTACCTTGGGTGCCCCACCTTTGGGGCGGGGTTTAGCCACTGTCCAATGCCAGTCCAAATAGTTTAGCAACTGTTGCTATGCAGGTCAAGCTTTCCTCAACTAACATGCCTATTGGACAAGGACGGATTGGGGAGGGGCTTAGTGAAGGGCTCATTCCGCAGAAATAATACAGCAGATGACAATAAATGATGCGTCATTTCTTGTTTTTTACTATTTTGAAAAGCTTTTTTTTTTTTTTTTGAATAATTCAAGGTGACACATTGTGAGCTTGTAGACTGGACATTTTAACGATTGAAAAATATTTTTAATATAGTTTAAAAGGGCAAAGAAGTTAAGGGATAAGGGGATTAGCGGTGATGACAGTCTGGGCCATAATATACTTCAGATTATGAAATTTTGTGATCTTTTTTTATGTGCATATCTATACAATGATCAGTAGTTTATTACAAAAGGGTATTTTTAATGCATTGTGTTTATTAAACCAACAGATTATTAAAGAATTCATTTATTTAATCAAGGTTTTTTGTAACAAAATACTTATAAATAAATTATATCAATTATTATATAGAATATGTTGCGTTCATTAAATCAAGACTGAAACCTTTGGATGGGTCTTCCACAGCGGGTCCTCAGTTTGTTGATACATGTAAATGGTACATTTATATCGCGTTTTTATCCAAGGCACCAGAGAGGTACCACCCAGCACATCAGGAGCAATTTGGGGTTAAAAGGGAATTCCACCCATTTTCAAAATTTTCCTGAGAGGATACAAATGAGGAGAGGATTCCATTTGTACCCTCTCAGGAAAAATGGGTCTGAAAGAAAAATCATTAACATGGTGAAATGCATCTTGATGATGTCATCAGATGTATTTCTACATGTTAATGATTTCTTCAGACCTCCATTTTTAGGAAATACAGAATTGGGGGAACTTTTTTATCATGTCCACACAACATCTCTAAGGTATATTAATGACATATTAAAATGTTGAAAATGGGTATACCTTTAAGCGTCTTGCTCAAGGACACTTTGACACTAAAAGTCCTGGTTAAAGGACTTTTATTAGTCAAGTAAAGCATCAATAATAACATCAGTTGTTGTTGAAGTTGCAACAGACACGCAGCATGCATAAAGCTAAAGGTCTGACTCAGAGAGTTTTCTGTTTTCAATGATGAAATGCTGTTGGTTTAGTGACACAGATGGTGAATATTGTAACTCGTTTTTATGCTCTTAATGAGTTACATCTGGTTAACCACCTTTCCACCATTTAGCTGGGAACCACCTGGACCTTTTTCAACCACTGGTGGTCCCCTGACCACTGATGAAAACCACTAATATTACCTTTCATTGGGTGGGCAGGATGCACATTTGGGTGGGGCCGAGGATGACGACACGTTGATGAGATCAAATCAGATCAGTTCGATCTGCCGTGTGGATCCCACGGCACCCCGCCCCCCCCAAAGCCAAAATCATTCCGGGTTAGGCCAGGCTACACTCAGACAGACTGGCCTACTTTGCCTGGTGTTTGTGCCGGATACAAGTGAAGACTCAGAATACTGCTTTGCTTTTACACACCAGGGCCTGACCAATAGGATACCATTGACCAATAGGATGTGAAACACTGTGAGTGATGTTACGTTGGGCGGTACATCTCAGGGACAAAGAGGGAGGGACAAAGACCGTCAATCGTGTGGCTGTGAATGTGAGACACTGTGTGTACTGCTTTGGAGGTGACCATCGTGACAAAGAGAAGCAGATTAATGTCCACGTCTTCAACACAGTGACTTTGATCTGGAGGACGTTAACCCCAGAGAGAGGAGAACAGAACCTTGAGGTTCCCACCAGGCGCTACGGACACACAGCTGTGTTGGTTGAAGATGCTGTCTACCTTTGGGGAGGGCGCAAATCCTGGAATCCGGACAGTTACTGCAATTTGCTTTATGCATTTGATGTCGACACCCACACATGGTGCGAACCAGATGTTTCTGGGACCCTTCCAGAAGGCAGGTGCTGGCACTCTGCCTGTGTCTTGAGGAAGGTCATTTTCATCCATGGAGGAACTGCCCCGCTGACTGAGCGCACTAATGACACTTACATGTTGGACACCATTACGATGGTCTGGACTTTAATCCAACCCAGAGGAACTGAACCCCTTGATTCACAGCTTCACACTGCCGCCGTCATTGGAACAAAGATGTTTGTGTTTGGGGGCTCTGAGCCGGGTCTGTGTCACCAAACTATCAGAGTGTTGGAGACGGACACCAACCTCTGGATGGACACACCTTCTGCACAGCTTGGTCCAGGAGGACGCTACTGTCATTCAGTCTTTATCTACAACGGAGAGATGTACATATTTGGAGGCATTCAGCGTGGATTCTACAGTGATGATCTGTGGAAATTCAGTCCAGAGACCTTCTCCTGGAAGAAGGTTGAGCCCAAGGGGAAAGGGCCGCCTCCTATGCATGGTATGTGCTGTTGCATGGTGGGAGATCGTGTCATCCTCTTCGGTGGATACAACAACTCTAATGACCTGTATATCTTAGACCTGAGCCCTAGCCTGAAGACCTTATGTAAGCTAGCACTCATTCAGTACGATTTGGACCGGTCTGGACTCCCACATGACATCAGGTGGGAACTGGCAGCTATGAAATACACATGACATCAGGTGGGAACTCACAGCTATGGAATACAAATAAGACTGGCCTGACGAAGATGATACATCAAAACGTCACTTTTGTACTTGCCTTGCACCCTGTATTTAACCCTTTGTGTACTGAACACGTTTTGGTGTTTTAGCTGTTGAAAAATAGCAGATCTACAAGCTCATATCGCGCCACCGAGTGGCGCGATATGAGCTTGTAGTTCTGCTATTTTTGAAAAATTGTGAAAATGTGGTGCAAATCTTTGAATGCATTATTTCCGAAGCAAACATTTTTAACTCAAATCTTTGCTTCTGGGGGATCCCTATAGAACAACATGTTTTTAGATGAGGTTCTGCAGCTAAATAATAGATGTTTCTGGGGGTCCTTCCTATGAAATATGTGACTAGAATTTAGTGTCACAAAATAGAATTTAGTGTCATGGACTAGAATCTAGTGTCGGGAACTAGAATCTATAGTGTCAGAAACTGGAATCTAACTTCAGAAACTACAATCTACTGAGAGGAACTAGAATCTAGCATATGGAACTAGAATCTAGTGTCGGAAACTAGAATCTAGACTCTGAGCTGCTCCAGTGCCTCCCTTCTCTACTGCTACCGGTCCTGCCTCTGAGATGCACCACTCACACCAGTAATCATAAATATAGCTGCAAGCAGCAATAAGTCGGGGCCAAGCTAAAGGTCTCAACTCGGCCTGAAAATGACGACCCGGCCCTATAACTGGACCCTAACAGATCAGGCCCAAGGCCCGGCCCGACGAAATGGAATCGATTTTAGACCCGACCTGGCCCTAAACTGTCGGGTTTGGTAGAACTTGAGAATTCTCCACAAAGTAAAAGTGATAAAAGTCATAATAGGTAACAATAATATAATATACATACATACAGAGTATGTAGAGTACATACAATATAAAGGTAAAAAATTATTTTCTCCACCACTATGGTGAATATGTTTTACCCCCTGTCCGTCCGTCCGTCCGTCCGTGTGTATGTCTGCCCGTGCGTCCGTCCGTCCGTCCGTCCATCCGTGTGTATGTCTGCCCGTGCTGTTACGTCGCCTGAACATGGATGACGTAACAGTTGCTGTTACGTCATTTCTGCTACTCTCCTGGTACGTCACCATACTTCTGTTACTGACCTGAGTTGGTGGAGACCTGGGGCACAGATCTAGTTACTGTAATAACATGATAAGATAATTCAATATACTTATTTTTTCATGGAGCCTGAGGCCCGAGCCGCCTCTACTGGTTAGCATAGATTTTAAATATAGAGTGCCATGATTTTTTTCTACGCTAAAACATGATCATCAGGTATGAATGTGATGTGAAAAGTAAGACTTTTTCCCACAAGTGTACAGCGTTTGTTAAACTGTCATTTTTATGATTCCACTCTACCAGTTCATTAAGTATGCCTGGTTTGCCTGGTGGGTGGTGATGGGTGGAGATCCACCTGAACTGAAGCCACACCCACAGCTTTAGTTGCATGATAAAGGGGGAGGAGTTAGGGGAGGGGCTGAGCATGTGATGTCACTATATTGAAGTTTTTTTCATTGGCACGTTTGACTGGAAAGGTTCAGCCCCCAGGAAGAAACCCTAAATACACAGGGAAGACATAATTGCACATAAAAAAACACAGCAAGGGGTCTGTTTACATACTGTCACCTCTTAAACATGTACAAAATTGGAAAAAATACAAAAATCACGGCACCCCCTCTTTAAGTCCCGCCCAGCCCTAAAATGTCGGGTCGGGTCTGACTCTGGTTCGGTCCTGGTCAGGGTTGGTCCTGGTCAGGGTCGGTCCTGGTCAGGGTCGGTCCTGGTCAGGTTCGGTCCTGGTCAGGGTCGGTCCTGGTCTGGGTCGGTCCTGGTCAGGGTCGGTCCTGGTCAGGGTCGGTCCTGGTCAGGGTCGGTCCTGGTCTGGTCAGGGTCGGTCCTGGTCAGGGTCGGTCCTGGTCCGGTTCGGTCAGAGTTTGAGAACTCTAGGCTAAGCCACAAAATAGGAGAGTGGAGGTGACTATATTTTCTGCTTCGCCGATTGGCTGAAGAGGTTGTCTGTCAATGCTGGACTCCACACAGCCAACCGTGCAATCAGGGGGCGTTTTTGCCATTAAGCAGACTAGGCAGTTGCCTAGGGCGCCATGAGGGGAGGGGGGCGACCAACAGACACTCTTTAAATTAAGGATACCAGGCAATTAAGCCTAATATGGATGAATACATTATACTTATCCTCTATAACTACAATTGAGCATTTAAAACACATATAATAGGCCTATTTAGTTTAAAAATAGTTCATAATTTTAATCCCTTGGGGAGTGCCATTTTACAGGAGAATTTCCCTGCAGCCCCCCCTTACCAAATGGACCCGTAAGGGTCCATTTGGTAAGCGGGGCTCCAGGGAAAATCTTGCCTAGGGCTCCAAATTGCTTAGAAACGTCACTTCGTGCAATAGCGCTGCAGAGTCTAGACTCCACTCCACTCCTCCTCCTCGTAAATCGGTTACAATGGGGCCAATGTCAGACTCTGGAGCCATTGCTCAGAGTCTGACAATCAGGCTACCACATCCCTGGATCCCCCTTCCACATCCCCGTAGCATAACTACCTTGGGTGCCCCACACTTTGAGGCGGAGTTTAGCCACTGTCCAATGCCAGTCCAAATAGTTTAGCAACTGTTGCTATGCAGGTCAAGCTTCCCTGGTCAAGCTTTCCTCTACTAACATGCCTATTGGACAAGGACGGATTGGGGGAGGGGCTTAGTGAATGGCTCATTCTGCAGAAATAATACAGACGATGCCAATTAAATGATGCGTCATTTATTGTTTTTTACTATTTTGAAAAGCTTTTTTTGGACTAATTCAAGGTGACAATCTATTGACACATTTAATTGTGAGCTTGTAGACTGGACATTTTAACGATTGAAAATTGTTTTTAATATAGTTTAAAAGGGCAAAGAAGTAAGGGATAAGGGGATTAGCGGTGATGACAGTCTGGGCCATAATATACTTCAGATTATGAAATTTTGTGCATCTTTGTGATCTTTTTTATGTGCATATCTATAAAATGATCAGTAGTTTATTACAAAAGGGTATTTTTAATGCATTTGTTTATTAACCCATTGTGTCCTGATCAGATTCTACATTGTCACACTTTTTCAAAAATAGCAGACCTACAAGCTCATATCGCGCCACTCTGGCGCGATATGAGCTTGTAGATCTGCTATTTTTCAACAGCTTAAAACACCAAAACGCGTTCAGTACACAAAGGGTTAAACCAACAGATTATTAAAGAATTCATTTATTTAATCAGGTTTTTTGTACCAAAATACTTAAATAAATTATATCAATTATTATATAGAATATGTTGCGTTCATTAAATCAAGACTGAAAACCTTTGGATGGGTCTTCCACAGTGGGTCCTCAGTTTGTTGATACATATCAATGGTACATTTATATCACGCTTTTATCCAAGGCACCAGAGAGGTACCACCCAGCACATCAGGAGTAATTTGGGGTTAAAGGGAATTCCACCCATTTTCAAAATTTTCCTGAGAAGATACAAATGAGGAGAGGGTTCCATTTGTACCCTCTCGGGAAAATGGGTCTGAAAGAAAAATCATTAACATGGTGAAATGCATCTTGATGATGTCATCAGATGTATTTGGTGAAATACATCTTGATGATGTCATCAGATGTATTTCTCCATGTTAATGATTTCTTCAGACCTCCATTTTTAAGAAATACAGAATTGGGGGAACTTTTTAATCATGTCCACACAACATCTCTAAGGTATATTAATGACAATAATAACATCAGTTGTTGTTGAAGTTGCAACAGACACACAGCATGCATAAAGCTAAAGGTCTGACTCAGAGAGTTTTCTGTTTTCAATGATGAAATGCTGTTGGTTTAGTGGTGACACAGATGGTGAATATTGTAACTCGTTTTTATGCTCTTAATGAGTTACATCTGGTTAACCACCTTTCCACCATTTAGCTGGGAACCACCTGGACCTTTTTCAACCACTGGTGGTCCCCTGACCACTGATGAAAACCACTAATATTACCTTTCATTGGGTGGGCAGGATGCACATTTGGGTGGGCTCTGCCCACCCCTGCCCCCCCTCTAGATCCGGCCCTGATTCTCCATAGAACCACAGATCACCATCTGATGGCTTTTAGGCACTCAGATCCAAAACATTGAATACATAATGAAAGGACCACAATTCCATCTTGTATTTGAGGTTTGCACTGTGGCAGGAAACAGGCACATGTTGATCAAAACATCAGGTCTTCTACATTCTCTGATTGGGTACACTTCTTTTACATCCACAAGAGCTAAAGATCTAGGATGGTCCATTTGTTTGTCAAATTGGCCAACAGGAATCTCCTGAAGGACCACGGGTGGTTCCATGGGTAGACCACTTGGTTGAAAACCACTTATTTATAACTGTATGGCTGGTCCCCTGTCGCCCCGTCTCACTCACACAGACAGGCCTACTTTGCCTGGTGTTTGTGCCGGATATAAGTGAAGACTCAGAATACTGCTTTGCTTTTACACACCAGTGCTTGACCAATAGGATACCATCGACCAATAGGATGTGAACGCTGTGAGTGATGTTACGTTGGGCGGTACATCTCAGGGACAAAGAGGGAGGGACAAAGACCGTCAATCGTGTGGCTGTGAATGTGAGACACTGTGTGTACTGCTTTGGAGGTGACCATCGTGACAAAGAGAAGCAGATTAATGTCCACGTCTTCAACACAGTGACTTTGATCTGGAGGACGTTAACCCCAGAGAGAGGAGAACAGAAGCTTGAGGTTCCCACCAGGCGCTACGGACACACAGCCGTGTTGGTTGAAGATGCTGTCTACCTTTGGGGAGGGTGCAAATCCTGGAATCCTTACAGTTACTGCAATGTGCTTTATGCGTTTGATGTCGACACCCACACATGGTGTGAACCAGATGTTTCTGGACCCTTCCAGAAGGCAGGTCCTTGCACTCTGCCTGTGTCTTGAGGAAGGTAATTTTCATCCATGGAGGACGTGCCCCGCTGACTGATTACACTAATGACACTTACAGGTTGGACACCATTACGATGGTCTGGACTTTAATCCACCCCAGAGGAACTGAACCCCCTGATTCACAGTTTCACACTGCCGCCGTCATCGGAACAAAGATGTTTGTGTTTGGGGGCTCTGAGCCGGGTCTGCGCCACCAAACTATCAGAGTGTTGGACACGGAGACCAACCTCTGGATGGACACACCTTCTGCACAGCTTGGTCCAGGAGGACGCGAGTGTCATTCAGTCTTTATCTACAACGGAGAGATGTACATATTTGGAGGCATTCGCGATGGATTCTACAGTGATGATCTGTGGAAATTCAGTCCAGAGAACTTCTCCTGGAAGAAGGTTGAGCCCAAGGGGAACGGACCGCCTCCTACGCATAGTATGTGCTGTTGCATGGTGGGAGATCGTGTCATCCTCTTTGGTGAATACCACATCTCTAATGACCTGTATATCTTAGACCTGAGCCCTAGCCTGAAGACCTTATGTAAGCTAGCAGTCATTCAGTACGATCTGGACCGGTCTGGACTCCCACACAACATCAGGTGGGAACTCACAGCTATGGAATACAAATAAGACTGGCCTGACGAAGATGATGATGCATCGAAATGTCACTTTTGTACTTGCCTTGGACCCTGTATTTAAATTAACCCTTTGTGTACTGAACACGTTTTGGTGTTTTAGCTGTTGAAAAATAGCAGATCTATTTTTGAAGAATTGTGAAACTGGTGCAAATCTTTGAATACATTATTCCCGAAGCAAACATTTTTAACTCAAATCTTTGCTTTGGGGGGATCCCTAGAACAACATGTTTTAGATGAGGTTCTGCAGCTAAATAATAGATGTTTCTGGGGTTCCTTCCTATAAAATATGTTAAAAGGATCCCTGTCTAATAAGATAAACATTGCTTAAAGCATTATACTTTCCCTATATAACTAAAATAAACAAATAAAAACACCAATGGCATCTTATTTCTTTCATAAATAGAGAATATTTCACTCAACAGGAACTGCTCCTGTCGCAGGATGATGATGTCACGTGTGGTCTAGCTCTATACAATATATGGATGAACATGCTCTGTGACATCATCATCCTGCGACCGGAGCACCTCCTATTGAGTGAAAGATTCTCTATTTATGAAAGAAATAAAGTGTTGAAGGTGTTTTTATCTGCATGTTTTAGTTATAGAAGGCAAGTATAGTGTTTTAAGGCATATTTGTCTTATTAGGCAGGGATCCTTTTAAGCATCACTGACACAGAAAGAGATTTTTCCAGAAAAACTAGAACCTCGCACCAGGGACTAGAATTTAGTGTCACAAACTAGAATTTAGTGTCATGGACTAGAAGCTAGTGTCAGAAACTGGAATCTAACTTCAGAAACTACAATCTACTGAGAGGAACTAGAATCTACCATCGGGGACTAGAATCTAGCATGTGTGCAGTAATCATAAATATAGCTGCAATCAGCAATAAGTCGGGGCCAAGCTAAAGGTCTCAACTCGACCTGAAAATGAAGACCCGGCCCTATAACTGGACTCTAACAGATCAGGCCCAAGGCCCGGCCCGATGAAATGGAATAGATTTTAGACCCGACCTGGCCCTAAACTCGGGTTTGGTAGAACTTGAGAATTCTCCACAAAGTAAAAGTGATAAAAGTCATAATAGGTAACAATATTATAATATACATACATACAGTAGAGTACAGCAATATAAAGGTAACAAGATTGTGCTCCTACGGGGCACAGGTCTCCACCGTCCGGGCGATCAGCAATTGATGATATTATTGTAATATATATAAAACAGTAATGTCTTTTCTCCGGCTCAGCTATGAGATCTATGACGTCATCATTACATCACACACGGGACGGAATGACGATATTGATGATATTATTCTTTAAAAAAAGGGGTTACAGTATAAAATCGGTATATCATATGTATAGTTGAGATATCAATGATTTTTTCTCAATTTAAAAATTATATGTAAGAGTTGTAAGAGAGATAGGTTTATCCATTTCATATTGTTCTATCGAGCTGACTGTACGCTTGCGATGGGAAGGGATTGCTCTGTTGTTACACTTCCTAATGGTACTATCTATATCGGGAATCTTTTCCTGAAAATCTATTGTCGAGCTTTTCTGAATATTTATCGTTACATCACGGTGTTTTTCATCTGTGTTATGAGTACTAGACATTTTGAATACCACATTAACAATATCAAAATATAGCAAGAGTTCAACCTTAAGTAGTCAGATTTATGACATCATCACAACTTCATTGCATGCATAAATTTGGATTGGACAAACATATAAGCCTACATCAACTAGATCAGCACTCGTCGGAGTGCAAACAAGAGGCCATGGCCTACTTGTGTGTAAATGGAGCAAGCTAATATTCATGACATTAGTTATAAAGGTCTGTTATCCATGTCGTCATTACATCACCATCTAAACTTTTTCTGAGTCATCACCAAGTTTTTATGTAAGCTGTGCACAGGCTATGGAAGATATGACATCATTTTGACATATTTGGATTTATCAGGCTATGGTTGCGGAAGGATAGAAGATAAATTAGATCTTCCACAAAACAAAGTATAATAGTTTCTCTTATTTTCCTATTCTTTTTTAAATCATCTAAATGTGATAAATAGCGACGGATGTTTATTGTATGCATATCTCAAACCATTCTTATTTCCATCTACTGTATGACGAGACAACATTCTTGTAACTACCCCTTGAATTATATTAAACAAGATTGTGCCCCTACGGGGCACAGGTCTCCACCGTCCGGGCTCAGCAAATGATGATATTATTCTAATATATATAAAACACTAATCACACACGGGATGCAATGACGATATTGATGATGTCATTCTTAAAAAAAAGGGTTGAAGTGTAAGATCGATATATCATATGTGTCAATTATTCACAATTTAAAAAAAGGCTAACAATTTCCGTTTGGAAATAAAAAATCATTCAAATATTCGAATAGAATTGTGAAATAGTTTGAAAAAAAAATAATGAGTAAAAATAATGAATATATTTGTTGATGCATTCAATAAAGTCCAAAAAATAAAATAAATAAAATTTGGCATTAAAAATTTACCATTAAAGAAATAGTGGTCATAGGCACACATTTGCGAAATTCAATTGTCCAATCAAAAAAGATAAAAGGATTGGTTGAAAAAAAATAGATTTGGAGAAGTGCAGAATAAAAAAAAATAAATAAAAATAATACAAAAATAAAAAAAAAGGAATGTAGTTGTGGATCCTTAGTTAAACGTGACTTACAATATTAAATAAAACAGATCTTTTATGTAAAATTACATTATGCGATCTTAAAAGATGAAAGGATTGGGTGAAAAAAAGTTAATCAGAATCTGATTCGCCATTGGACGAATATTATTGATTAAGTTTTTGTTATATCGTCCCTGTCCATTGGTTGAATTTCCACTATTGAGGTTTTGGGCGAAATTTCGTCGTTGTACGTCTCTAGCTTGGTTCTGCACTTGAAAATATGAGTGGTAA
The DNA here is from genome assembly GCA_039105355.1 of Benthosema pterotum. Lineage (NCBI taxonomy): Eukaryota > Metazoa > Chordata > Actinopteri > Myctophiformes > Myctophidae > Benthosema > Benthosema pterotum. Next base: position 53,723,991 of record CM076968.1, on the reverse strand, counting down.
GTAATGCTTTGTTGAAGACTTCCTTGAATGCGATCTCATTTGTGTCTCTCAGAACTCTCAATGAGTCTGTGTCGTGACCCAGGAGGACCTCAGCGATGTTATGGAAGCATGTTACCCAATGTTGGTAATTATAGTCAGCTATCCAGACTTTTAGTAAAAGTCTGTATTTGAATTCAGAAAAGTCAAGGTTGCATTTCTCACAGTGGTATTTATCGTTGTCTAGTTCCAGAACCTTCTTGTTGCAATCTTCACGGGGGCACGCTTGGTATATGCAATTCTCAGATTGAATGTCAACGACTGTTGCCACTGTCACGCAATAATCTGCTAATTGATCTTGTGTCTGTGCTCCTTTTGTCATATTTCTGACTGTTTTCCAGTTGACTTTGGCGATGACTCCTGACAACGATCCCGCAGATGACCGGATTTGTGTCAAGGATTGGATGCTTGAGTTTCGGCCTTCGTCTTCGTACCACTTTTTGAGTTGAATGGCTTGTGGTGTCTGTGGGTTGAGTATCAATTTCGCGCTAAATGACGCTGACAGAGATCGGCCTCCATAATCAGATACGTGAGCTCTTTTGATTTCCACTACCGGGTTAGAGGAGCCATCGAATTCTTCTGCCTGCTTTGCCCACAGGGTGACTTTTACTTCTTTGCGGCTGTTGTCCACCAGCGTGATTTCTCTTCTGCAAGTCTCTGTGCCATATTTCGTTATGATACAAGACACGTCATTGGCTTTGTTACATATTCCAATGACATTAACAAAACTATCCGGTTGTTTGTTCGCTAGTTCGGCGATCGAAGTAAATATGAAATCAGAGTTAAGTTGGGGGATGTTTGAATTCTCGTCACAGGGTACAATGCAAGATGTGTTGTTGAGTATAATTTCGTATTTCTGTTTAGATGTGGAGAACCGCTTATCCATTGCCTTTATTGTCGCTTTCGAAATGAAATAAATCTTTCCCTCCTGCACCACACAGAAGAACTTGTCCACGTCTTTGGTAAAGGCTGTGACCTTTATTGCTGCTGTTCCATCCATGATTTCAAATGAGAAACGCCTTCCAATTCCTCTGTCATTACTCCATTTGATGATTTCCGTCTTGTTATGTACACGACCTTGAACCGTCCACTTGGTTTGCGATGTATTCAATGAAATTATAGGCAAAACATTCAAGTCACATTTAGGTTGGACACAGGCCTTTATGGGACCGTTGCAACTGTCAAGACTAATAGCATATACTTTTTCTGGAGGTGTATGCACTTCATATTGTTCTATCGAGCTCATCGTACGTTTAAGATGGGAAGGGATTGCTCTGTTCTTACTCGTGCTATCTATATCAGGAATCTTTTCCTGAAAATCTATTGTCGAGCTGTTCTGAATATTTATCGTCACATCACGCTGTTTTTCATCTGTTTTCTGACTAGTAGACATTTTGATTACTACATTAACAATATCAAAATATCGCAAGAGTTCAACCTTAAGTAGTGATATTTATGACATCATCACAACTTTATTGCTTGCATAAAATTGGATTGGACAAACATATAAGGTTAGATCAACTAGATCAGCATTTGTTGCAGTGCAAATAAGAGGACATGGCCTACTTGTGTGTAAGTGGAGCAAGCTAATATTCAAGACATTAGTTATAAAGGTCTGTTATCCACGTCGTCATTACACCACCATCTAAACATAGCGGGCCCTCGTAGCGGGCCTGTATTGACATTTTCATTGTTCTTGGCTGCGGGCCTTTCACCAAGACCTCTCTTCCTCCACATTCCTGACGTGCTCCCTCAGCGTGGCTGACACATGGTCACATGGTCATGGTCAAAAGTTTTGTTATGACGTCATGATGTGCTTCTAGAAAAATTCTCACAAAAAAAATTATATCAACTTCTGATATTCTACTATCCTTTTTAAAATCATCTAAATGTGGTAAATAACGATGGATGTTTATCTTTCCAATTTCTTCAAATCTTTTTCTGTCTTCTTCATCTTGCTCTTCTTCGATGTTTATATCTGTTTCTTGTGGAACATCTGACTTCTTCTTCTCTTGATTTCTTCTTTCACCATATGATCCCGTAATACCGTCTTTCTTTTTGTTGTCATTTTCTTCTAACATTGTCATGGCTCTCCATAAGTCTTCATTTTCTTTAATCCATTCTTCTTCCCAATCTTCGCAGATATCAATCTTTGCATATAGAGGATTGTTTTTCTTTAGCCAAACTAATGCTTCCAAGACTTTTTTCGGTCGAACGTATTCATATATATAGTGTCCTGTATATTCTAATTTCCTTTTCAGTTTTAATGGAACAACTTCAAGAGAGTCAGGAAGTCTTGGCAATATTTTGATAACGGTGTTCAAATTTGATGGCACATTAACTGCATTACCATGAATTGCTTTTTGTCCTCCTCTCGGTAAACCAATGAGTTTCATGAAGTGTATTCTTTGACTTATTAATCTTTCTTCTAAAGGCCGTAATTCCTGCAGTTCTTCTGGGATATCATCCAAGGATAATTCGTTGGCCCAGGATTGCGAAGGCAATGTTCTTCTTTTCAAGTATCGGTGACAGGTGTGGCATATCCAATTCTCATCAATTGATGTCTTCTTATTAAGAACTTTTTCAGTTTCATCTCCAGGTTTGTAATTCTCACATTTATATTTCACAACCGTTTCTCTGTAAAGCAAGCGTTCACAACAGAAGCATACGTAATTTGGTCCACTTTCCGCGATTTTCTTTAAGAATGCAAGTCCTGATTCATCAATTGTTGTCACATGTTCTTGTTTTGCCCTATTCTCTTTCTCTCGTTTTTCTTTTTTTCTTTCTCTTTCATTCTTCCGTCGTAGATTCTTGTCATCTGCTTTCTCTTCCTTCCGTTTTCTTTTCATTCTTGTTCTATTTCTCTCCCTTCGACTTATGAGTGTTGCTCCTCTCTGTCCTAAGTTCTTTCCTTTTTTTCTCCTCTTGCCTTTTCCTTCTACATTAGACTGCTGAATTCTCTTTTCTCCATTTTTCACTTCTCTTCTTTTTTCTGCTCTCGCTTCCCTATCTTGTCTCTGTCGAAGTTTCTTCCTTACTTCCGTTTCCTCTTCCCGATACTTTTTCTGTCTGTTTCTCTTCCTACTTAGATTCTGTAGCTTCTTTTCATCGTCTTCCTCTTCCTCCCGTTTCCTTTTCATTTTTTGTCTATTCTTCTCCTTTTGATCTTCTTTTTGATCTTCTTTTCTTTTTTCCTCTTTCGCTTCCCTGTCTCGTCTTTGTCTAAGTTTCTTCGTTTCTTCTTTCTCCTTCTCCCGATACTTTCTCTTTCTATTTTTCTCCCAAATTCTTCTCTGATGTCTTTGTTCCTCAAACTGACGAGTTATGCTTTCACTCTGCTTTCCTATTTGAAATAGCAATGACTCCTGATATTCTACCCCATAGCTTTCTTCAGCATTCATGGATAAGTCTTTGCCCCAAGATTGCGAAGTCAATTTTTCTCTCTTCTCATGACCTTTCCTTTCATTCCATTCTCCTTTATGAAATACTAATAATTTCTGAGATTCTTCCCCTGTGCACTCTCGATCATATATCCTCAAATCATTCTTATTTCCATCTACTGTATGAGAAGACAACATTCTTCTAACGACCTATTGATTTTTATTAAACAATATTTTTAGATTAGAATGTCATCTTTCTTTCTTATATATGCTATGTATTACATCATCTTCTTTTCATTATGTACAAAAATCTCTATTTCACACTTATATCTCCACCGTATCTCTTACCTATGACCTCATCATGACGTCATCTCCAGCTCAGGTCTCCTCCTAGAGACCTGTACCCAGGTACAGATTCAAGACAGATAGTCGTGCAACAGACAGACTTAGGACGTGCACGGACAGAGAATGATTACCTCATCATTCTTTAATCATGGGACAGACAGATTCGTGCACGGACGGAGGGCGTTTTATAGTTCCCACCTTCATCATGACCTCATCATGACGTCATCTCAAGCTCAGATCTCCTCCTAGAGACCTGTACCCAGGTACAGATTCAAGACAGATAGTCGTGCAACAGACAGACTTAGGACGTGCACGGACAGAGGGCCTTTTTCAATCCCTTTTATAATGATTACCTCATCATGCTGTAATCATGGGACAGACAGATTCCTCGTGCCACAGACAGATTTAGGACGTGCACGGACGGAGGGCGTTTTATAGTCCTCCACCTTCGGTGGAGACAACAATATTTAAGGAGCCTTAGAATCGTCATCTTTCCTTATATAATGCTATGTATTACATCATCTTCTTTTCATTACGTACAAAAATCTCCATCTCCCACTTCTATCTCCACCGTATCTCTTACCTATGACCTCATCATGACGTCATCTCAAGCTTCTCAAGCTCAGGTCTCCTCCTAGAGACCTCTACCCAGGTCTCCACCGTCCGGGCTCAGGTTTGAACGTGCACTGGTAGTAGTATATCAACTATAACGTCATCATGCTGTAATCATGGGACAGACAGATTCAGGACAGATAGTCGTGCGACAGACAGACTTAGGACGTGCACGGACAGAGGGCGTTTTATAGTCCCCACCTTCGGTGGAGACAATAATTCAGGGACAGATAGTCGTGCGACAGACAGACTTAGGACGTGCACGGACGGAGGGCGTTTTATAGTCCCCACCGAAGGGGACAGACAGGGACAGACAGATTCAGGACAGATAATCGTGCGACAGATAGTCGTGCGACAGACAGACTTAGGACGTGCACGGACGGAGGGCGTTTTATAGTCCCCACCTTCGGTGGAGACAAAAATATTATTTTCTCCACCACTATGGTGAATATGTTTTACCCCCCCCCCCCCCCCCCCCCCCCCCCCGTCCGTCCGTCCGTCCGTGTAGATGTCTGCCCGTGCAACTGCGTCACCCTAACAGAGATGACGTAACAGTTGCTGTTACGTCATTCCTGCTACTCTACTGGTACCTCACCAGGTACTTCTGTTACTGATCTGAGCTGGTGGAGACCTGGGGCACAGATCTAGTTACTGTAATAAAATGATAAGATAATTCAATATACTTATTTTTTCATGGAGCCTGAGGCTCGAGCCGCCTCTACTGGTTAGTAGGCATGTCACGGTGTAAGAATCTCAACACCGGTTTTATAGTTTGACCACTAGATTCCTAGCACACTCGAGTCCTGGTACATGCAGGCCAAATCCTCAATCAACATTAGTAATATATACGATAGCATTTCATCCCCTCAAACCAAAAGCTAAATATTTCTTTTGCTTTTGTCCACAATACCAGGATGGATTTGGGAAACAAAACAGTCAAACATACAGATCAAAATGACCATTAATCTTCTACATTCTCTAGTTGTGTAGACTTGGGATAATTCAGATGATGAATATTTTAACTCTTGAGAGCGTAAACATGAAACCAAATGGACCCGCAAGGGTCCATTTGGTTTCATGTTTACGCTCTCAAAGAGTTACATCTAGTTAGAACGTGCAATATTGAATGAATGGGCGCAAAAAATGTTTTTTTTTTTTGTTTTGTTTTTTGTTTCGGTACATTCGGTGGGCAAGCAAAGTACCGGTTTTGTGGCCCCATACTGGTATACCGGTATTACCGGTACCCTGACATCTCTACTGGTTAGCATAGATTTTAAGTCCCACCCAGCCCTAAAATGTTGGTTCGGTCCTGGTCAGGTCCGGTCCTGGTCAGGGTCGGTCCTGGTCTGGTCAGGGTCGGTCCTGGTCAGGGTCCGTCCTGGTCTGGTCAGGGTCGGTCCTGGTCAGGTTGGGTCCTGGTCAGGTTGGGTCCTGGTCAGGTTGGGTCCTGGTCAGGGTCGGTCCTGGTCAGGGTCGGTCCTGGTCAGGGTCCTGGTCAGGGTCGGTCCTGGTCAGGGTCGGTCCTGGTCAGGGTCGGTCCTGGTCTGGGTCGGTCCTGGTCTGGTCAGGGTCAGTCCTGGTCAGGGTCAGTCCTGGTCAGGGTCCGTCCTGTTCAGGTCAGGGTCGGTCCTGGTCAGGGTCGGTCCTGGTCTGGTCAGGGTCGGTCCTGGTCAGGGTCGGTCCTGGTCAGGGTCGGTCCTGGTCAGGGTCGGTCCTGGTCAGGGTCGGTCCTGGTCAGGGTCGGTCCTGGTCAGGGTCGGTCCTGGTCAGGGTCCCGGTCAGGGTCGGTCCTGGTCAGGGTCGGTCCTGGTCAGGGTCGGTCCTGGTCAGGTTGGGTCCGGGTCAGGGTCGGTCCTGGTCTGGTCAGGTTCGGTCCTGGTCAGGGTCCTGGTCAGGGTCGGTCCCGGTCAGGGTCGGTCCCGGTCAGGGTCGGTCCCGGTCAGGGTCGGTACTGGTCAGGGTCGGTCCTGGTCTGGTCAGGGTCGGTCCTGGTCTGGTCAGGGTCGGTCCCGGTCAGGGTCGGTCCCGGTCAGGGTCGGTCCCGGTCAGGGTCGGTCCCGGTCAGGGTCGGTCCCGGTCAGGGTCGGTCCCGGTCAGGGTCGGTACTGGTCAGGGTCGGTCCTGGTCTGGTCAGGGTCGGTCCTGGTCAGGGTCGGTACTGGTCAGGGTCGGTCCTGGTCTGGTCAGGGTCGGTCCTGGTCTGGTCAGGGTCGGTCCCGGTCAGGGTCGGTCCCGGTCAGGGTCGGTCCTGGTCAGGTTCGGTCCTGGTCCTGGTCTGGTCAGGGTCGGTACTGGTCAGGGTCGGTCCTGGTCCTGGTCAGGGTCGGTCCTGGTCTGGTCAGGGTCGGTCCTGGTCCTGGTCAGGGTCGGTCCTGGTCCTGGTCAGGGTCGGTCCTGGTCCTGGTCAGGGTCGGTCCTGGTCAGGGTCGGTCCTGGTCAGGGTCGGTCCTGGTCAGGGTCGGTCCTGGTCCTGGTCAGGGTCGGTCCTGGTCAGGTTCGGTCCTGGTCCTGGTCTGGTCAGGGTCGGTCCTGGTCAGGGTCGGTCCTGGTCCTGGTCAGGGTCGGTCCTGGTCAGGGTCGGTCCTGGTCTGGTCAGGGTCGGTCCTGGTCAGGGTCAGTCCTGGTCAGGGTCGGTCCTGGTCAGGGTCGGTCCTGGTCAGGGTCGGTCCTGGTCAGGGTCAGTCCTGGTCAGGGTCGGTCCTGGTCAGGGTCGGTCCTGGTCCTGGTCAGGGTCGGTCCTGGTCCTGGTCAGGGTCGGTCCTGGTCAGGGTCGGTCCTGGTCAGGGTCCTGGTCAGGGTCGGTCCTGGTCAGGGTCGGTCCTGGTCAGGGTCGGTCCTGGTCAGGGTCGGTCCTGGTCAGGGTCGGTCCTGGTCTGGTCAGGGTCGGTCCTGGTCAGGGTCGGTCCTGGTCTGGTCAGGGTCGGTCCTGGTCTGGTCAGGGTCGGTCCTGGTCAGGGTCGGTCCTGGTCAGGGTCGGTCCTGGTCAGGGTCGGTCCTGGTCTGGTCAGGGTCGGTCCTGGTCAGGGTCGGTCCTGGTCAGGGTCGGTCCTGGTCCGGTTCGGTCAGAGTTTGAGAACTCTAGGCTAAGCCACAAAATAGGAGAGTGGAGATGACTATATTTTCTGCTATGCCGATTGGCTGAAGAGGTTGTCTGTCAATGCTGGACTCCACACAGCCAACCGTGCAATCAGGGGCGTTTTTGCCATTAAGCAGACTAGGCAGTTGCCTAGGGCGCCATGAGGGGAGGGGGCGACCAACAGACACTCTTTAAAAGGATACCAGGCAATTAAGCCTAATATGGATAAATACATTATCCTCTATAACTACAATTGAACATTTAAAACACATATAATAGGCCTATGTTATTTAGTTTAAAAATAGTTCATAATTTTAATCCCTTGGGGGCGCCATTTTACAGGAGATTTTCCCTGGAGCCCCCCCTTACCAAATGGACCCGTAAGGGTCCATTTGGTAAGGGGGGGCTCCAGGGAAAATCTTGCCTAGGGCTCCAAATTGCTTAGAAACGTCACTTCGTGCAATAGCACTGCAGGGTCTAGACTCCACTCCACTCCTCCTCCTCCTCGTAAATCAGTTACAATGGGGCCAATGTCAGACTCTTGAGCCATTGCTCAGAGTCTGACAATCAGGCTACCACATCCCTGGGTCCCCCTTCCACATCCCCGTAGCATAACTACCTTGGGTGCCCCACACTTTGGGGCGGGGTTTAGCCACTGTCCAATGCCAGTCCAAATAGTTTAGCAACTGTTGCTATGCAGGTCAAGCTTTCCTCTACTAACATGCCTATTGACAAGGACAGATTGGGGGAAGGGCTTAGTGAATGGCTCATTCCGCAGAAATAATACAGCCGATGCCAATTAAATGATGTGTCATTTATTTATTTATTTTACTATTTTGAAAAGCTTTTTTTTTTTAATAATTCAAGGTGACAATCTATTGACACATTGTGAGCTTGTAGACGTGGACATTTTAACGATTGAAAATTGTTTTTAATATAGTTTAAAAGGGCAAAGAAGTTAAGGGATAAGGGGATTAGCGGTGATGACAGTCTGGGCCATAACATACTTCAGATTATGAAATTTTGTGCATCTTTGTGATCTTTTTTATGTGCATATCTATACAATGATCAGTAGTTTATTACAAAAGGGTATTTTTAATGCATTGTGTTTATTAAACCAACAGATTATTAAAGAATTCATTTATTTAATCAGGGTTTTTTGTACCAAAATACTTATAAATAAATTATATCAATTATTATATAGAACATGTTGCGTTTATTAAATCAAGACTGAAACCTTTGGATGGGTCTTCCACAGCGGGTCCTCAGTTTGTTGATACATGTAAATGGTACATTTATATCACGCTTTTATCCAAGGCACCAGAGAGGTACCACCCAGCACATCAGGAGTAATTTGGGCTTAAAGGGGAATTCCACCCATTTTCAAAATTTTCCTGAGAGGATACAAATGAGGAGAGGATTCCATTTGTACCCTCTCAGGAAAAATGGGTCTGAAGGAAAAACATGGTGAAATACATCTTGATGATGTCATCAGATGTATTTCTCCATGTTAATGATTTCTTCAGACCTCCATTTTTAGGAAATACAGAATTGGGGGAACTTTTTTATCATGTCCACACAACATCTCTAAGGTATATTAATGACATATTAAAATGTTGAAAATGAGTATACCTTTAAGTGTCTTGCTCAAGGACACTTTGACACTAAAAGTCCTGGTTACAGGACTTTTATTAGTCAAGTAAAAGCATCAATAATAACATCAGTTGTTGTTGAAGTTGTAACAGACATGTAGCATGAATAAAGCTAAAGGTCTGACCTAGAGAGTTTTCTGTTTTCAATTATGAAATGCTGTTGGTTTAGTGGTGACACAGATGGTGAATATTGTAACTCGTTTTTATGCTCTTAATGAGTTACATCTGGTTAACCACCTTTCCACCATTTAGCTGGGAACCATCTGGACCTCTCTCAACCACTGGTGGTCCCCTGACCACTGATGAAAACCACTAATATTACCTTTCATTGGGTGGGCAGGATGCACATTTGGGTGGGCTCTGCCCACCCCTGCCCCCCTCTAGATCCGGCCCTGATTCTCCATAGCACCACAGATCACCATCTGATGGCTTTTAGGCACTCAGATCCAAAACATTGAATACATAATGAAAGGACCACAATTCCATCTTGTATTTGAGGTTTGCACTGTGGCAGGAAACAGGCACATGTTGATCAAAACAATCAGGTCTTCTACATTCTCTGATTGGGTACACTTCTTTTACATCCACAAGAGCTAAAGATCTAGGATGGTCCATTTGTTTGTCAATTTGGCCAACAGGAATCTCCTGAAGGACCACGGGTGGTTCCACGGGTAGACCACTTGGTTGAAAACCACTTATTTATAACTGTATGGCTGGTCCCCTGTCGCCCCGTCTCACTCAGACAGACTGGCCTACTTTGCCTGGTGTTTGTGCCGGATATAAGTGAAGACTCAGAATACTGCTTTGCTTTTACACACCAGGACTTGACCAATAGGATACCATTGACCGATAGGATGTGAACGCTGTGAGTGATGTTACGTTGGGCGGTACACCTCAGAGGGACAAAGACCGTCGATCGTGTGGCTGTGAATGTGAGACACTGTGTTTACTGCCTTGGATGGAACCCTCAATGCTTCAAACAGCAGATTGATGTCCACATCTTCAACACAGTGACTTTGATCTGGAGGACGTTAACCCCAGAGAGAGGAGAACAGAACCTTGAGGTTCCCACCAGGCGCTACGGACACACAGCTGTGTTGGTTGAAGATGCTGTCTACCTCTGGGGAGGGTGCGAATTCTGGAATCTGGACAGTTACTGCAATGTGCTTTATGCGTTTGATGTCGACACCCACACATGGTGCAAACCAGATGTTTCTGGGACCCTTCCAAAAGGCAGGAAAAGGCACTCTGCCTGTGTCTTGAGGAAGGTCATTTTCATCCATGGAGGATATGTCCCGCGGACTTACACTAATGACACCTACAGGTTGGACACCAGCACAATGGTCTGGACTTTAATCCAACCCAGAGGAGCTGAACCCCCTGATTCACAGCTTCACACTGCCACCGTCATCGGAACAAAGATGTTTGTGTTTGGGGGCTCTGAGCCGGGTCGGCGCCACAAAACTATCAGAGTGTTGGAGACGGAGACCAACCTCTGGATGGACACACCTTCTGCACAGCTTGGTCCAGGAGGACGCGAGTGTCATTCAGTCTTTATCTACAACAGAGAGATATACATATTTGGAGACATTAACGGTGAATCCTACAATGATGATCTGTGGAAATTCAGTCCAGAGACCTTCTCCTGGAAGAAGGTTGAGCCCAAGGGGAAAGGGCCGCCTCCTATGCATGGTATGTGCTGTTGCATGGTGGGAGATCGTGTCATCCTCTTCGGTGGATACCACAACTCTAATGACCTGTATATCTTAGACCTGAGCCCTAGCCTGAAGACCTTATGTAAGCTAGCAGTCATTCAGTACGATCTGGACCGGTCTGGACTCCCACACAACATCAGGTGGGAACTCACAGCTATGGAATACAAATAAGACTGGCCTGACGAAGATGATACATTGAAATGCCACCTTTGTACTTGACTTGCACCCTGTATTTAACCCTTTGTGTACTGAACACGTTTTGGTGTTTTAGCTGTTGAAAAATAGCAGATCTACAAGCTCATATCGCGCCACCGAGTGGCGCGATATGAGCTTGTAGTTCTGCTATTTTTGAAAAATTGTGAAAATGTGGTGCAAATCTTTGAATGCATTATTTCCGAAGCAAACATTTTTAACTCAAATCTTTGCTTCTGGGGGATCCCCTAGAACAACATGTTTTTAGATGAGGTTCTGCAGCTAAATAATAGATATTTCTGGGGGTCCTTCCTATGAAATATGTGACTAGAATTTAGTGTCACGAACTAGAATTTAGTGTCATGGACTAGAATCTAGTGTCAGGAACTAGAATCTAGTGTCAGAAACTGGAATCTAGTGTCAGAAACTGGAATCTAACTTCAGAAACTACAATCTACTGCTGAGAGGAACTAGAATCTAGCATATGGAACTAGAATCTAGTGTGGGAAAGTAGAATCTAGACTCTAAGCTTCTCCAGTGCCTCCCTTCTCTACTGCTACCGGTCCTGCCTCTGAGATGCACCACTCACACCAGTAATCATAAATATAGCTGCAAGCAGCAATAAGTCGGGGCCAAGCTAAAGGTCTCAACTCGGCCTGAAAATGAAGACCCGGCCCTATAACTGGACCCTAACAGATCAGGCCCAAGGCCCGGCCCGACGAAATGGAATAGATTTTAGACCTGACCCGGCCCTAAACTGTCGGGTTTGGTAGAACTTGAGAATTCTCCACAAAGTGAAAGTGATAAAAGTCATAATAGTTAACAATATTATAGTATACATACATACATACAGTAGAGCAGGGGTTTTCAAGAGGTGGTCCGGGGACCACCAGTGGTCCTTTAGAAGGTTCCAGGTGGTCCCCAGGCTAAATGATGCAAAGTTGGTTAACAAGATGTAACTCTTTGAGAGCGTAAAAATGAAACCAAATGGACCCTTGCGGGTCCATTTGGTTTCATTTTTACACTCTCAAGAGTTAAAATATTCATCATCTGAATTAGCACCACTTAATTAAGAAGTTTACACTGTTTTGTTGGCAAAATGCGACCTGGAATTGTGGACAAAATCAAAAGGTAAAAATATTATTTTCTCCACCACTATGGTGAATATGTTTTACCCCCTGTCCGTCCGTCTGTCCGTGTGTATGTCTGCCCGTGCAAATGTTACATCGCCCTAACAGAGATGACGTAACAGTTGCTGTTACATCATCCCTGGTACACTCCTGGTACGTCATCATACTTCTGTTACTGATCTGAGCTGGTGGAGACCTGGGGCACAGATCTAGTTACTGTAATAAAATGATAAGATAATTCAATATACTTATATTTTCATGGAGCCTGAGGCTCGAGCTGCCTCTACTGGTTAGCATAGATTTTAAGTCCCGCCCAGCCCTAAAATGTTGGTTTGGGCCTGTTCAGGTTCGGTCCTGGTCAGGGTCAGTCCTGGTCCGGTCGGTCAGAGTTTGAGAACTCTAGGCTAAGCCACAAAATAGGAGAGTGGAGATGACTATATTTTCTGCTTTGCCGATTGGCTGAAGAGGTTGTCTGTCAATGCTGGACTCCACACAGCTAACCGTGCAATCAGGGGGCGTTTTTGCCATTAAGCAGACTAGGCAGTTGCCTAGGGCGCCATGAGGGGAGGGGGGCGACCAACAGACACTCTTTAAAAGGATACCAGGCAATTAAGCCTAATATGGATAAATACATTATACTTATCCTCTATAACTACAATTGAGCATTTAAAACACACATAATAGGCCTAGATTTAAAAATAGTTCATAATTTTAATCCCTTGGGGAGCGCCATTTTACAGGAGATTTTCCCTGGAGCCCCCCCTTACCAAATGGACCCGTAAGGGTCCATTTGGTAAGGGGGGCTCCAGGGAAAATCTTGCCTGGAGCCCCCCCTCCTCGTAAATCGGTTACAATGGGGCCAATGTCAGACTCTTGAGCCATGGCTCAGAGTCTGACAATCAGGCTACCACATCCCTGGATCCCCCTTCCACATCCCCGTAGCATAGCTACCTTGGGTGCCCCACACTTTGGGGCGGGGTTTAGCCACTGTCCAATGCCAGTCCAAGTAGTTTAGCAACTGTTGCTATGCAGGTCAAGCTTCCCTGGTCAAGCTTTCCTCTACTAACATGCCTATTGGACAAGGACGGATTGGGGAGGGGCTTAGTGAAGGGCTCATTCCGCAGAAATAATACAGCAGATGCCAATTAAATGATGCGTCATTTATTGTTTTTTTTTACTATTTTGAAAAGCTTTTTTTGGACTAATTCAAGGTGACAATCTATTGACACATTGTGAGCTTGTAGACGTGGACATTTTAACGATTGAAAAATGTTTTTAATATAGTTTAAAAGGGCAAAGAAGTTAAGGGATAAGGGGATTAGCGGTGATGACAGTCTGGGCCATAATATACTTCAGATTATGAAATTTTGTGCATCTTTGTGATCGTTTTTATGTGCATATCTATACAATGATCAGTAGTTTATTACAAAAGGGTATTTTTAATGCATTGTGTTTATTAAACCAACAGATTATTAAAGAATTCATTTATTTAATCAGTTTTTTTTTTTTGTAACAAAATACTTATAAATAAATTATATCAATTATTAAGTAGAACATGTTGCGTTCATTAAATCAAGACTGAAACTTTTGGATGGGTCTTCCACAGCGGGTCCTCAGTTTGTTGATACATGTCAATGGTACATTTATATCGCGTTTTTATCCAAGGCACCAGAGAGGTACCACCCAGCACATCAGGAGTAATTTGGGGTTAAAGGGGAATTCCACCCATTTTCAAAATTTTCCTGAGAGGATACAAATGAGGAGAGGATTCCATTTGTACCCTCTCAGGAAAAATGGGTCTGAAAGAAAAATCATAAACATGGTGAAATACATCTTGATGATGTCATCAAGGTTCAAGGTTCAAGTTTAGCTTTATTAGTCCCCCGTGGGAGAAATTTGTCTTGGAGTCAGAGACCAGAGCTGCATACAGTGACATACAGACAGATAACAGTGGACATAGGACAATACAGTTGCACACATACACACATATACACCCTAGTGTGTACCATAGCACGGTTGGGGGCTAAATGCTCTCACCGTTGAGGAGCTTAATAGAGAGAGGTACAAATGAGCGTCTATACCTGTTATACTTTATCAACGGTGGAGCTCTGTATCTCCTGCCTGTTCGCATTGTCACATATTCGAAGTTGAGAACATGTAATGGGTCAGAGACAATGCTTTGAGCCTGTCTAAGTACAGCTTGATCAAAGATGGCTTTTGGGGTGATCGGGGGGCTAGACAAGCCCATGATCTTTCCAGCCATTGTTATAAGTCTCTCAATCTGAGATTTATGTTTGACAGTTAGGTTACCAAACCAGTTAGCTATCCCATATCTCAGGATTGACTCTATGCTTGCCCTGTAGAAAATCAACATAACGTTCAAACTGACTCCAAACAATCTGAGTCTGCGAAGAAAGTGTAGACGCTGATGTAACTTAGCACAGCAAGAAGTAACATGTGTTCTCCAGCTCATGTCCTCGTCAATATGCACTCCAAGGTACTTATAAGAGGAGACCTGTTTGATGGAGTTGTTATTAACGTTCAATACAGTGTGATCACCAATGGACCTGGGATCTATGACCACTTCCTCTGTTTTCCAGTGCTTTTACAACATTAGATGTAATGGCAACAGGCCTGTAGTCGTTGTTCTCAGATGGACAAGACACTTTTGGCACTGGAACTAGGAGTGATTTTTTTTCCAAATCACTGGCACTGTGTGTGAGTCCAGAGACAATTGAAACAGCATGTCCCATGCCGGTGATAGTTCTACCGCACACATTTTCAACAAGGACGCTTGCATACCATCAGGCCCCGTTGCCTTATTAGACTTGATTGTTCTGAAAACCCAGCATACAGAGTCAAGGTCTAGGACCAACCTGTTTTCAGTATTGCAGTCAAGTGAATTAATTACATCAAGACAACCCTGAGAAGTATCACATTCAAACCTCATGAAAAAGTCCAGTTAGTTCATTTGCTTTTGTGCTCTCATCTAGAGCTGCAATAGGCTTCCTGTCTGCCCTCATGTTTGTCATGCCACGAATGGAGTCCCATAGCTTCCTTGTGTTGGATCTAGACAAGTACATCTCAGCACGTTCTTTGTGCTTTCTCCTGGATGTCATCAGATGTATTTCTACATGTTAATGATTTCTTCAGACCTCCATTTTTAGGAAATACAGAATTGGGGGAACTTTTTAATCATGTCCACACAACATCTCTAAGGTATATTAATGACACATTAAAATGTTGAAAATGGGTATACCTTTAAGTGTCTTGCTCAAGGACACTTTGACACTAAAAGTCCTGGTTACAGGACTTTTATTAGTCAAGTAAAGCATCAATAATAACATCAGTTGTTGTTGAAGTTGCAACAGACACGCAGCATGCATAAAGCTAAGGTCTGACTCAGAGAGTTTTCTGTTTTCAATGATGAAATACTGTTGGTTTAGTGGTGACACAGATGGTGAATATTGTAACTCGTTTTTATGCTCTTAATGAAATGAGTTACATCTGGTTAACCACCTTTCCACCATTTAGCTGGGAACCATCTGGACCTTTTTCAACCACTGGTGGTCCCCTGACCACTGATGAAAACCACTAATATTACCTTTCATTGGGTGGGCAGGATGCACATTTGGGTGGGCTCTGCCCACCCCTGCCCCCCCTCTAGATCCAGCCCTGATTCTCCATAGAACCACAGATCACCATCTGATGGCTTTTAGGCACTCAGATCCAAAACATTGAATACATAATCAGGGGTTGACACTAAGGTCTCCGAAGAACTTGCCCATCGGGCAAGTGCAAGTCAGGTTCTACTTGCCCTCAGGTCATGGTCACTTGCCCCCCAAAAATATATTGTAAATTTTGCATTTAAGTGTACTTCCTACTTGGGTGCTTTAAACCAGGGGTTTTCAACACGTGGTCCCTGAGAGGGTTCCTGGTGGTCCCCAGCTAAGTTGGTTAACCAGATGTAAAATTCATCATCTCAATAGTTTTTCTGCCGTCCACGCGCTGCTCGTGGACATCCCGTTAGAATACCCCCGCCGGTCACGACGACGGCTCGTATCACGCGGAAATGTAGATTTCATTCTTTAATCCAACTATTAGTCCGTGCGCATCGTCTGATGATCATCCCGTTGCTGACTTTCATTTGGGACAGAATTGGGGACAACTTTTTTTTTTCCGTCCCATTGACATGCATTCACTCCAATGCATTCAAACGGCTCTCCTCCGGTTTGCCCCCTCAATGTCGCTGGCGCATGGGTTAAGCAGCCAGGGCTACACAGCTCTTCCTGACTTGTGAACCGGATGTTTTTGGGTACATCGCCAGATGATCGATTAGGCAAGACAACAGACACAGCATAACAGAAACAGCACATCCTGTTTAGGAGATCTGAGCTTCAAAATAAGGGCTTTTTTACCGATCGAACTGGTTTGAGCCGCGGCATTGGAGAGGGAACAAAGAAGATCCGATCGCGGTCAATGAGTTAATTAGCCCAGGTCGCAATGACCACCTTCAAGACAAATTTTGTGTTGTGTTATAGTGCACTAAGTTGCACACTTGCCCGATCGGGCAACCAGGTAGCAGTCTTCACTTGCCCCACCATTTTTTTACTTGCCCCGGGCAAGTGGGCAAGTGTTAGTGTCAAGCCCTGCATAATGAAAGGACCACAATTCCATCTTGTATTTGAGGTTTGCACTGTGGCAGGAAACAGGCACATGTTGATCAAAACAATCAGCTCTTCTACATTCTCTGATTGGGTACACTTCTTTTACATCCACAAGAGCTAAAGATCTAGGATGGTCCATTTGTTTGTCAATTTGGCCAACAGGAATCTCCTGAAGGACCACGGGTGGTTCCACGGGTAGACCACTTGGTTGAAAACCACTTATTTATAACTGTATGGCTGGTCCCCTGTCGCCACGTCTCACTCAGACAGACTAGCATACTTTGCCTGGTGTTTGTGCCGGATATAAGTGAAGACTCAGAATACTGCTTTGTTTTTACACACCAGTGCTTGACCAATAGGATACCATCGACCAATAGGATGTGAACGCTGTGAGTGATGTTACGCTGGGCAGTACACCTCAGAGGGACAAAGACCGTTGATCGTGTGGCTGTGAATGTGAGACACTGTGTTTACTGCCTTGGATGGAACCCTCACTGCTTCAAACAGCAGATTGATGTCCACATCTTCAACACAGTGACTTTGATCTGGAGGACGTTAACCCCAGAGAGAGGAGAACAGAACCTTGAGGTTCCCACCAGGCGCTACGGACATACAGCTGTGTTGGTTGGAGATGCTGTCTACCTTTGGGGAGGGTGCGAATTCTGGAATCCGGACAGTTACTGCAATGTGCTTTATGCGTTTGATGTCGACACCCACACATGGTGCAAACCAGATGTTTCTGGGACCCTTCCAAAAGGCAGGAAAAGGCACTCTGCCTGTGTCTTGAGGAAGGTCATTTTCATCCATGGAGGATATGTCCCGCGGACTTACACTAATGACACCTACAGGTTGGACACCATTACGATGGTCTGGACTTTAATTCACCCCAGAGGAAATGAACCCCCTGATTCACAGCTTCACACTGCCGCCGTCATCGGAACAAAGATGTTTGTGTTTGGGGGCTCTGAGCCGGGTCTGCGCCACAAAACTAGAGTGTTGGAGACGGAGACCAACCTTTGGATGGACACACCTTCTGCACAGCATGGTCCAGGAGGACGGAGCTGTCATTCAGTCTTTATCTACAACAGAGAGATGTACATATTTGGAGCCATTCACGATGGATTCTACAGTGATGATCTGTGGAAATTCAGTCCAGAGACCTTCTCCTGGAAGAAGGTTGAGCCCAAGGGGAAAGGGCCGCCTCCTATGCATGGTATGTGCTGTTGCATGGTGGGAGATCGTGTCATCCTCTTTGGTGGATACGACAACCCTGATGACCTGTATATCTTAGACCTGAGCCCTAGCCTGAAGACCTTATGTAAGCTAGCAGTCATTCAGTACGATCTGGATCGGTCTGGACTCCCACATGACCTCAGGTGGGAACTGGCAGCTATGAAATACACATGACATCAGGTGGGAACTCACAGCTGTGGAATACAAATAAGACTGGCCTGACGAAGATGATACATCAAAACGTCACTTTTGTACTTGCCTTGCACCCTGTATTTAACCCTTTTGTTACTGAACACGTTTTGGTGTTTTAGCTGTTGAAAAATAGCAGATCTACAAGCTCATATCGCGCCACCGAGTGGCGCGATATGAGCTTGTAGTTCTGCTATTTTTGAAAAGAATATGAAAATGTGGTGCAAATCTTTGAATGCATTATTTCCGAAGCAAACATTTTTAACTCAAATCTTTGCTTCGGGGGGATCCCTATAGAACAACATGTTTTTAGATGAGGTTCTGCAGCTAAATAATAGATATTTCTGGGGGTCCTTCCTATGAAATATGTGACTAGAATTTAGTGTCACGAACTAGAATTTAGTGTCATGGACTAGAATCTAGTGTCAGGAACTAGAATCTAGTGTCAGAAACTGGAATCTAACTTCAGAAACTACAATCTACTGCTGAGAGGAACTAGAATCTAGCATATGGAACTAGAATCTAGTGTGGGAAAGTAGAATCTAGACTCTGAGCTGCTCCAGTGCCTCCCTTCTCTACTGCTACCGGTCCTGCCTCTGAGATGCACCACTCACACCAGTAATCATAAATATAGCTGCAAGCAGCAATAAGTCGGGGCCAAGCTAAAGGTCTCAACTCGGCCTGAAAATGAAGATCCGGCCCTATAACTGGACCCTAACAGATCAGGCCCAAGGCCCGGCCCGACGAAATGGAATAGATTTTAGACCTGACCCGGCCCTAAACTGTCGGGTTTGGTAGAACTTGAGAATTCTCCACAAAGTGAAAGTGATAAAAGTCATAATAGGTAACAATATTATAGTATACATACATACATACAGTAGAGCAGGGGTTTTCAAGAGGTGGTCTGGGGACCACCAGTGGTCCTTTAGAAGGTTCCAGGTGGTCCCCAGGCTAAATGATGCAAAGTTGGTTAACAAGATGTAACTCTTTGAGAGCGTAAAAATGAAACCAAATGGACCCTTGCGGGTCCATTTGGTTTCATTTTTACACTCTCAAGAGTTAAAATATTCATCATCTGAATTAGCACCACTTAATTAAGAAGTTTACACTGTTTTGTTGGCAAAATGCGACCTGGAATTGTGGACAAAATCAAAAGGTAAAAATATTATTTTCTCCACCACTATGGTGAATATGTTTTACCCCCTGTCCGTCCGTCTGTCTGTGTGTATGTCTGCCCGTGCAAATGTTACATCGCCCTAACAGAGATGACGTAACAGTTGCTGTTACATCATCCCTGGTACACTCCTGGTACGTCATCATACTTCTGTTACTGATCTGAGCTGGTGGAGACCTGGGGCACAGATCTAGTTACTGTAATAAAATGATAAGATAATTCAATATACTTAAATTTTCATGGAGCCTGAGGCTCGAGCTGCCTCTACTGGTTAGCATAGATTTTAAGTCCCGCCCAGCCCTAAAATGTTGGTTTGGGCCTGTTCAGGTTCGGTCCTGGTCAGGGTCAGTCCTGGTCCGGTCGGTCAGAGTTTGAGAACTCTAGGCTAAGCCACAAAATAGGAGAGTGGAGATGACTATATTTTCTGCTTTGCCGATTGGCTGAAGAGGTTGTCTGTCAATGCTGGACTCCACACAGCTAACCGTGCAATCAGGGGGGCGTTTTTGCCATTAAGCAGACTAGGCAGTTGCCTAGGGCGCCATGAGGGGAGGGGGGCGACCAACAGACACTCTTTAAAAGGATACCAGGCAATTAAGCCTAATATGGATAAATACATTATACTTATCCTCTATAACTACAATTGAGCATTTAAAACACACATAATAGGCCTAGATTTAAAAATAGTTCATAATTTTAATCCCTTGGGGAGCCCCATTTTACAGGAGATTTTCCCTGGAGCCCCCCCTTACCAAATGGGCCTGTAAGGGTCCATTTGGTAAGGGGGGCTCCAGGGAAAATCTTGCCTGGAGCCCCCCCTCCTCGTAAATCGGTTACAATGGGGCCAATGTCAGACTCTTGAGCCATGGCTCAGAGTCTGACAATCAGGCTACCACATCCCTGGATCCCCCTTCCACATCCCCGTAGCATAACTACCGTGGGTGCCCCACACTTTGGGGCGGAGTTTAGCCACTGTCCAATGCCAGTCCAAATAGTTTAGCAACTGTTGCTATGCAGGTCAAGCTTTCCTGGTCAAGCTTTCCTCTACTAACATGCCTATTGGACAAGGACGGATTGGGGAGGGGCTTAGTGAAGGGCTCATTCCGCAGAGATAATACAGCCGATGCCAATTAAATGATGCGTCATTTATTGTTTTTTACTATTTTGAAAAGCTTTTTTTTTAATAATTCAAGGTGACAATCTATTGACACATTGTGAGCTTGTAGGCTGGACATTTTAACGATTGAAAAATGTTTTTAATATAGTTCAAAAGGGCAAAGAAGTTAAGGGATAAGGGGATTAGCAGTGATGACAGTCTGGGCCATAATATACTTCAGATTATGAAATTTTGTGCATCTTTGTGATCTTTTTTATGTGCATATCTATACAATGATCAGTAGTTTATTACAAAAGCGTATTTTTAATGCATTGTGTTTATTAAACCAACAGATTATTAAAGAATTCATTTATTTAATCAGGGTTTTTTGTACTGTGGTAAATTTTAACCGGTACAAGTTGCATATGTACCAGCGTCCATATACCAAAAACATACTGCACTGGGAGAAAAAGCAGACAGTTGATCGGAGCGGAATGGAAGATCAGGCAGCAGAGTTGGTCTCAAAATGATGGAGTTTTATTTCAGCAGACAGCAAACAGCATACAGCATCGGGCCTCGGGCTCCGAGAGAGCCCTCGGCTTAAACAGCCAGCCACTAGGTGTGGTGACTGACAGACTGACTGAACCGACTAATACAATGACTATAGCTTTTATGCAGGTTTTAAAACAAGAATACACATTCACATAGACAGCTGTCACCAAGGAAGGGGTTGTTCTTAGAACCGAAGCAAACATGGTCAGGTCACACATTTAAATGGAAGTCCTTTCATGTCACCTGTCACCTGTCAAACACTGTACCCAAATGTGTCCTGTGCCCATCCTGTCTCACCATGGGGTCCACCAGAGAGCTGACATTGCAGAATCTCTCTGACCAACTCAAGGTGACAACAGGAAACAGGATCTAAATGTGCTATAATTAACATATGAGTCTGTGAAATAACAAATTGCAGCCATTTGGTTTCATTTTGATTCTTCACATCCCCCCTTGAAAGACTTCTGTCTTTCACACAGAAGATATGAAAAAATGAAACCAAATAACTTACACACCCCCCTTAGATCCACAACAAACTTTTTACTCCTGAGTTAAAGGTTCAGCAATTACAGAACAGAATCTTCCCCAATGTGATTGACGGATATTTAAGATTACACAACGTTACCATATGACTAATTACTTTTACACTTAGTGGAGTATTCTCTCAACGTCATTCAAACTTTTAAGACTGAAAATGTTACATAACAATAAACAATAACCATCACATGTCTCCTCACCTGGGAGTACCTACACATGACACAATGTTCGTTCTCTTTTAACAAACCGCACGAAATAAGAAAAATAAAAAACGCATTTTAAGTCCCCAATTTAAACACTCCAAGAGGTAGTTCTCGACACTACTTGTATTGTAATTTAATCTTTTGACAACTACGCAATCCCGAAATATATTGGAATATTGATTGAATGGAATTTTAGATTTACATTTACTGACATTTAAACGAGACTTTTGTTGCTATAAGCTCCCGCAAAAGAGCATTTTTAGAATATGAATACTTCACGATTTATAATTGTATTAAACTCTGCTGTGCTGATAAAACGCCAGAGTTTAATTATTAATAACTCATGTTTTCATATTTAGGCAAATAACCGCATTTGACTCAAATAGGCTGTTTTAAGTCAATGTACCTAATTAGCACAACAAATACACATATAAAATCAACGTTGCCTTTCATTTTTGCTGATTTTAGATCACATTACGTACAATTTTGAAGTCAAACTACAAGGAATGTCCGTCTTAAAATAGTTTGACATGGAGCAACGAAAATCTTCTTTCTGTAGGCTACTGCTTCTTAGTTTACCCTGAAATGTCCGCTCCGTGTGGATCTAGTGGGAGATGTTTCCCGCTGTTGTTCTTGCAGTTCAGGGTCCATCATCCATCTTTAAATCTCACTTTCTCCCCCCTCCCAACTCAAAGTGGCCAGCTTTGGGTTGGGCAGAGAAGAAGGCACTGACGTAACTACATTCACGGCCCCCCTCGAGTCGGGGCCCGCAAAAGGTCTCACTGCTTGTGGGTCAGTTGCCGCCGCTGTCCGTCACTCCTGCCGACGCTATCGCGCACCACGCCACGCCAAGCCGACAAAGGAGCGTGCACTCTCCCTCGCCAACCCGACGCTTTGTGCCGCGCGTGCGTTCCGTTGCCGCCCGCCTGTCCACGTTGAGATGATATTGACGAAGATGATGGCGAAGGATCCCCTCGCTCGGCTATGACGCTCCCGGTCCCGTGTGCTGCAGTCCATCTAGCCCCAGCCCGCGGCTGATGGTCCGGCATCGCGGGTCGCAGGCAGCCACACTGCTCGCTGGCGGTCCTCGGCTCGCCGTCACCCTCGTGGCGTCGTGGCACCCATCCCACTTCTGGGCGCTCCTCCGCCGGTAGACAGGAGGATCTCAAACTCCGCGTTCCGTCGCCGATCAAAAACACTCATTAGACTGAAAAAATGAAGTCCTCCGGTCCTATATGCCTGGCACGAAAAAAAATCGACCAAAGGCAACCGAATTTTCGGCACCATTTGTGGTAAATTTTAACCGGTACAAGTTGCATATGTACCAGCGTCCATATACCAAAAACATACTGCACTGGGAGAAAAAGCAGACAGTTGATCGGAGCGGAATGGAAGATCAGGCAGCAGAGTTGGTCTCAAAATGATGGAGTTTTATTTCAGCAGACAGCAAACAGCATACAGCATCGGGCCTCGGGCTCCGAGAGAGCCCTCGGCTTAAACAGCCAGCCACTAGGTGTGGTGACTGACAGACTGACTGAACCGACTAATACAATGACTATAGCTTTTATGCAGGTTTTAAAACAAGAATACACATTCACATAGACAGCTGTCACCAAGGAAGGGGTTGTTCTTAGAACCGAAGCAAACATGGTCAGGTCACACATTTAAATGGAAGTCCTTTCATGTCACCTGTCACCTGTCAAACACTGTACCCAAATGTGTCCCTGTGCCCATCCTGTCTCACCATGGGGTCCACCAGAGAGCTGACATTGCAGAATCTCTCTGACCAACTCAAGGTGACAACAGGAAACAGGATCTAAATGTGCTATAATTAACATATGAGTCTGTGAAATAACAAATTGCAGCCATTTGGTTTCATTTTGATTCTTCAGTACCAAAATACTTATAAATAAATTATATCAATTATTATATAGAACATGTTGCGTTCATTAAATCAAGACTGAAACCTTTGGATGGGTCTTCCACAGCGGGTCCTCAGTTTGGGGTTATAATTTGGATTTGGATTTGGATTTGGGGTTAAAAGGGAATTCCACCCATTTTCAAAATTTTCCTGAGAGGATAAAAATGAGGAGAGGATTCCATTTGTACCCTCTCAGGAAAAATGGGTCTGAAAGAAAAATCATTAACATGGTGAAATACATCTTGGATGTCATCAGATGTATTTGGTGAAATACATCTTGATGATGTCATCAGATGTATTTCTCCATGTTAATGATTTCTTCAGACCTCCATTTTTAAGAAATACAGAATTGGGGGAACTTTTTAATCATGTCCACAAAACATCTCTAAGGTATATTAATGACAATAATAACATCAGTTGTTGTTGAAGTTGCAACAGACACGCAGCATGCATAAAGCTAAAGGTCTGACTCAGAGAGTTTCCTGTTTTCAATGATGACATGCTGTTGGTTTAGTGGTGACACAGATGGTGAATATTGTAACTTGTTTTTATGCTCTTAATGAGTTACATCTAATTAACCAGCTTTCCACCATTTAGCTGGGAACCACCTGGACCTTTTTCAACCACTGGTGGTCCCCTGACCACTGATGAAAACCACTAATATTACCTGGGCTGGGCCGGATGCACATTTGGGTGGGCTCTGCCCTCCCCTGCCCCCCTCTAGATCCGGCCCTGATTCTCCATAGCACCACAGATCACCATCTGATGGCTTTTAGGCACTCAGATCCAAAACATTGAATACATAATCAGGGGTTGACACTAAGGTCTCCGAAGAACTTGCCCATCGGGCAAGTGCAAGTCAGGTTCTACTTGCCCTCAGGTCATGGTCACTTGCCCCCCAAAAAATATATTCTAAATTTTGCATTTAAGTGTACTTCCTACTTGGGTGCTTTAAACCAGGGGTTTTCAACACGTGGTCCCTGAGAGGGTTCCAGGTGGTCCCCAGCTAAGTTGGTTAACCAGATGTAAAATTCATCATCTTAATTAGCCCAGGTCGCAATGACCACCTTCAAGACAAATTTTGTGTTGTGTTATAGTGCACTAAGTTGCACACTTGCCCGATCGGGCAACCAGGTAGCAGTCTTCACTTGCCCCACCATTTTTTTTTACTTGCCCCGGGCAAGTGGGCAAGTGTTAGTGTCAAGCCCTGCATAATGAAAGGACCACAATTCCATCTTGTATTTGAGGTTTGCACTGTGGCAGGAAACAGGCACATGTTGATCAAAACAATCAGGTCTTCTACATTCTCTGATTGGGTACACTTCTTTTACATCCACAAGAGCTAAAGATCTAGGATGGTCCATTTGTTTGTCAATTTGGCCAACAGGAATCTCCTGAAGGACCACGGGTGGTTCCACGGGTA
Source organism: Benthosema pterotum (assembly GCA_039105355.1). Lineage (NCBI taxonomy): Eukaryota > Metazoa > Chordata > Actinopteri > Myctophiformes > Myctophidae > Benthosema > Benthosema pterotum. The sequence goes on along the minus strand of CM076968.1, from coordinate 53,698,861 downwards.
GACCACTTGGTTGAAAACCACTTACGTATAACTGTATGGCTGGTCCCCTGTCGCCACGTCTCACTCAGACAGACTAGCATACTTTGCCTGGTGTTTGTGCCGGATATAAGTGAAGACTCAGAATACTGCTCTGCTTTTACACACAAGGGCTTGACCAATAGGATACGATTGACCAATAGGATGTGAACGCTGTGAGTGATGTTACGTTGGGCGGTACATCTCAGGGACAAAGAGGGAGGGACAAAGACCGTCAATCGTGTGGCTGTGAATGTGAGACACTGTGTGTACTGCTTTGGATGGAACCCTCTCTGCTTCAAACGGCAGATTGATGTCCACATCTTCAACACAGTGACTTTGATCTGCAGGACGTTAACCCCAGAGAGAGGAGAACAGAAGCTTGAGGTTCCCACCAGGCGCTACGGACACACAGCTGTGTTGGTTGAAGATGCTGTCTACCTCTGGGGAGGATGTGAATCCTGGAATTTTTACAGTTACTGCAATGTCCTTTATGCATTTGATGTCGACACCCACACATGGTGTGAACCAGATGTTTCTGGGACCCTTCCAGAAGGCAGGTGCTGGCACTCTGCCTGTGTCTTGAGGAAGATAATTTTCATCCATGGAGGATATGTCCCGCTGACTAATGACACTAATGACACCTACAGGTTGGACACCATTACGATGGTCTGGACTTTAATCCACCCCAGAGGAAATGAACCCCCTGATTCACAGTTTCACACTGCCGCCGTCATCGGAACAAAGATGTTTGTGTTTGGGGGCTCTGAGCCGGGTCTGTGCCACCAAACTATCAGAGTGTTGGAGACAGAGACCAACCTCTGGATGGACACACCTTCTGCACAGCTTGGTCCAGGAGAACGCCACAGTCATTCAGTCTTTATCTACAACGGAGAGATGTACATATTTGGAGGCATTCACGGTGGATTCTACAGTGATGATCTGTGGAAATTCAGTCCAGAGACCTTCTCCTGGAAGAAGGTTGAGCCCAAGGGGAAAGGACCGCCCCCTATGTATGATATGTGCTGTTGCATGGTGGGAGATGGTGTCATCCTCTTCGGTGGATACCACAACGCTAATGACCTGTATATCTTAGACCTGAGCCCTAGCCTGAAGACCTTATGTAAGCTAGCAGTCATTCAGTACGATCTGGACCGGTCTGGACTCCCACACGACATCAGGTGGGAACTGGCAGCTATGAAATACAAATAAGACTGGCCTGACAAAGATGATACATCAAAACGTCACTTTTGTACTTGCCTTGCACCCTGTATTCAACCCTTTTGTTACTGAACACGTTTTGGTGTTTTAGCTGTTGAAAAATAGCAGATCTACAAGCTCATATCGCGCCACCGAGTGGCGCGATATGAGCTTGTAACTTCAGAAACTACAATTTACTGAGAGGAACTAGAATCTAGCATATGGAACTAGAATCTAGTGTGGGAAACTAGAATCTAGACTCTGAGCTGCTCCAGTGCCTCCCTTCTCCACTGCTACCGGTCCTGCCTCTGAGATGCACCACTCACACCAGTAATCAAATATAGCTGCAAGCAGCAATAAGTCGGGGCCAAGCTAAAGGTCTCAACTCGGCCTGAAAATGAAGACCCGGCCCTATAACTGGACCCTAACAGATCAGGCCCAAGGCTCGGCCCGACGAAATGGAATAGATTTTAGACCTGACCCGGCCCTAAACTGTCAGGTTTGGTAGAACTTGAGAATTCTCCACAAAGTAAAAGTGATAAAAGTCATAATAGGTAACAATATTATAGTATACATACATACATACAGTAGAGCAGGGGTTTTCAAGAGGTGGTCCGGGGACCACCAGTGGTCCTTGAGAAGGTTCCAGGTGGTCCCCAGGCTAAATGATGCAAAGTTGGTTAACAAGATGTAACTCTTTGAGAGTGTAAAAATGAAACCATATGGACCCTTGCGGGTCCATTTGGTTTCATTTTTACACTCTCAAGAGTTAAAATATTCATCATCTGAATTAGCACCACTTAATTAAGAAGTTTACACTGTTTTGTTGGCAAAATAGAACCTGGAATTGTGGACAAAATATAAAGGTAAAAATATTATTTTCTCCACCACTATGGTGAATATGTTTTACCCCTGTCCGTCCGTCCGTCCTGCCCGTGCAAATGTTACGACGCCCTAACAGAGATGACGTAACAGTTGCTGTTACGTCATTCCTGCTACTCTCCTGGTACGTCACCAGGTACTTCTGTTACTGATCTGAGCTGGTGGAGACCTGCGGCACAGATCTAGTTATTACTGTAATAAAATGATAAGATAATTCAATATACTTATTTTTTCATGGAGCCTGAGGCCCGAGCCGCCTCTACTGGTTAGTAGGCATGTCACGGTGTAAGAATCTCAACACCGGTTTTATAGTTTGCTTTTATACCGGTATTATCGGTTTTATAGTTTGACCACTAGATTCCTAGCACACTCGAGTCCTGGTACATGCAGGCCAAATCCTCAATCAACATACGATAGCATTTCATCCCCTCAAACCAAAAGCTAAATATTTCTTTTGCTTTTGTCCACAATACCAGGATGGATTTGGGAAACAAAACAGTCCAACATACAGATCAAAATGACCATTAATCTTCTACATTCTATAGTTGTGTAGACTTGGGATAATTCAGATGATGAATATTTTAACTCTTGAGAGCGTAAACATGAAACCAAATGGACCCGCAAGGGTCCATTTGGTTTCATGTTTACGCTCTCAAAGAGTTACATCTAGTTAGAACATGCAATATTGAATGAATGGGCGCAAAAAATGTTTTTTTTTGTTTGTTTGTTTGTTTTTTTGTTTTTTGTTTCGGTACATTCGGTGGGCAAGCAAAGTACCGGTTTTGTGGCCCCATACCGGTATACTGGTATTACCGGATACCGTGACATCTCTACTGTTTAGATTTTAAGTCCCGCCCAGCCCTAAAATGTCGGGTCGGGTCTGACTCTGGTTCGGTCCCGGTCAGGGTTGGTCCTGGTCAGGGTCGGTCCTGGTCAGGGTCGGTCCTGGTCTGGTCAGGTTCGGTCCTGGTCTGGTCAGGGTCGGCCCTGGTCAGGGTCGGTCCTGGTCAGGGTCGGTCCTGGTCCGGTCGGGCAGAGTTTGAGAACTCTAGGCTAAGCCACAAAATAGGAGAGTGGAGATGACTATATTTTCTGCTACGCCGATTGGCTGGAGAGCTTGTCTGTCAATGCTGGACTCCACACAGCCAACCATGCAATCAGGGGGCGTTTTTGCCATTAAGCAGACTAGGCAGTTGCCTAGGGCGCCATGAGGGGAGGGGGGCGACCACCAGACACTCTTTAAAAGGATACCAGGCAATTAAGCCTAATATGGATAAATACATTATAATCATCCTATATAACTACAATTGAACATTTAAAACACCTATAATAGGCCTATGTTATTTAGTTTAAAAATAGTTCATAATTTTAATCCCTTGGGGAGTGCCATTTTACAGGAGATTTTCCCTGCAGCCCCCCCTTACCAAATGGACCCGTAAGGGTCCATTTGGTAAGGGGGGCTCCAGGGAAAATCTTGCCTAGGGCTCCAAATTGCTTAGAACCGTCACTTCGTGCAATAGCACTGCAGGGTCTAGACTCCACTCCACTCCTCCTCCTCCTCGTAAATCGGTTACAATGGGGCCAATGTCAGACTCTTGAGCCATTGCTCAGAGTCTGACAATCAGGCTACCACATCCCTGGATCCCCCTTCCACATCCCCGTAGCATAACTACCGTGGGCGCCCCACACTTTGGGGCGGGGTTTAGCCACTGTCCAATGCCAGTCCAAATAGTTTAGCAACTGTTGCTATGCAGGTCAAGCTTTCCTCTACTAACATGCCTATTGGACAAGGACGGATTGGGGGAAGGGCTTAGTGAATGGCTCATTCCGCAGAAATAATACAGCCGATGCCAATTAAATGATGTGTCATTTATTTTATTTTTTTTACTATTTTGAAAAGCTTTTTTTTTAATAATTCAAGGTGACAATCTATTGACACATTGTGAGCTTGTAGACGTGGACATTTTAACGATTGAAAATTGTTTTTAATATAGTTTAAAAGGGCAAAGACGTTAAGGGATAAGGGGATTAGCGGTGATGACAGTCTGGGCCATAACATACTTCAGATTATGAAATTTTGTGCATCTTTGTGATCTTTTTTATGTGCATATCTATACAATGATCAGTAGTTTATTACAAAAGGGTATTTTTAATGCATTGTGTTTATTAAACCAACAGATTATTAAAGAATTCATTTATTTAATCAGGGTTTTTTGTACCAAAATACTTATAAATAAATTATATCAATTATTATATAGAACATGTTGCGTTTATTAAATCAAGACTGAAACCTTTGGATGGGTCTTCCACAGGGGGTCCTCAGTTTGTTGATACATGTCAATGGTACATTTATATCACGTTTTTATCCAAGGCACCAGAGAGGTACCACCCAGCACATCAGGAGCAATTTGGGGTAATTCCACCCATTTTCAAAATTTTCCTGAGAGGATAGAAATGAGGAGAGGATTCCATTTGTACCCTCTCAGGAAAAATGGGTCTGAAAGAAAAATCATTAACATGGTGAAATGCATCTTGATGATGTCATCAGATGTATTTCTACATGTTAATGATTTCTTCAGACCTCCATTTTTAGGAAATACAGAATTGGGGGAACTTTTTTATCATGTCCACACAACATCCCTAAGGTATATTAATGACATATTAAAATGTTGAAAATGAGTATACCTTTAAGTGTCTTGCTCAAGGACACTTTGACACTAAAAGTCCTGGTTACAGGACTTTTATTAGTCAACTAAAGCATCAATAATAACATCAGTTGTTGTTGAAGTTGCAACAGACACGCAGCATGCATAAAGCTAAAGGTCTGACTCAGAGAGTTTTCTGCTTTCAATGATGAAATGCTGTTGGTTTAGTGGTGACACAGATGGTGAATATTGTAACTCGTTTTTATGCTCTTAATGAGTTACATCTGGTTAACCACCTTTCCACCATTTAGCTGGGAACCACCTGGACCTTTTTCAACCACTGGTGGTCCCCTGACCACTGATGAAAACCACTAATATTACCTTTCATTGGGTGGGCAGGATGCACATTTGGGTGGGGCCGAGGATGACGACACGTTGATGAGATCAAATCAGATCAGTTCGATCTGCCGTGTGGATCCCACGGCACCCCGCCCCCCCAAAGCCAAAATCATTCCGGGTTAGGCCAGGCTACACTCAGACAGACTGGCCTACTTTGCCTGGTGTTTGTGCCGGATATAAGTGAAGACTCAGAATACTACTTTGCTTTTACACACCAGGGCTTGACCAATAGGATACCATGGACCAATAGGATGTGAACGCTGTGAGTGATGTTACGTTGGGCTGTACATCTCAGGGACAAAGAGGGAGGGACAAAGACCGTCAATCGTGTGGCTGTGAATGTGAGACACTGTGTGTACTGCTTTGGAGATGACCATCCTGACAAAGAGAAGCAGATTAATGTCCACGTCTTCAACACAGTGACTTTGATCTGGAGGAAATTAACCCCAGAGAGAGGAGAACAGAACCTTGAGGTTCCCACCAGGCGCTACGGACACACAGCTGTGTTGGTTGAAGATGCTGTCTACCTTTGGGGAGGGCGCAAATCCTGGAATCCGGACAGTTACTGCAATGTCCTTTATGCATTTGATGTCGACACCCACACATGGTGCAAACCAGATGTTTCTGGGACCCTTCCAGAAGGCAGGTGCTGGCACTCTGCCTGTGTCTTGAGGAAGGTCATTTTCATCCATGGAGGATCTGTCCTGCTGACTGAGCGCACTAATGACACTTACAGGTTGGACACCATTACGATGGTCTGGACTTTAATCCAACCCAGAGGAACTGAACTCCCTGATTCACAGCTTCACACTGCCACCGTCATCGGAACAAAGATGTTTGTGTTTGGGGGCTTTGAGCCGGGTCTGTGCCACCAAACTATCAGAGTGTTGGAGACCGAGACCAACCTCTGGATGGACACACCTTCTGCACAGCTTGGTCCAGGAGGACGCCACAGTCATTCAGTCTTTATCTACAACGGAGAGATGTACATATTTGGAGGCATTCACGGTGGATTCTACAGTGATGATCTGTGGAAATTCAGTCCAGAGACCTTCTCCTGGAAGAAGGTTGAGCCCAAGGGGAAAGGACCGCCCCCTATGTATGATATGTGCTGTTGCATGGTGGGAGATGGTGTCATCCTCTTCGGTGGATACCACAACGCTAATGACCTGTATATCTTAGACCTGAGCCCTAGCCTGAAGACCTTATGTAAGCTAGCAGTCATTCAGTACGATCTGGACCGGTCTGGACTCCCACACGACATCAGGTGGGAACTGGCAGCTATGAAATACAAATAAGACTGGCCTGACAAAGATGATACATCAAAACGTCACTTTTGTACTTGCCTTGCACCCTGTATTCAACCCTTTTGTTACTGAACACGTTTTGGTGTTTTAGCTGTTGAAAAATAGCAGATCTACAAGCTCATATCGCGCCACCGAGTGGCGCGATATGAGCTTGTAACTTCAGAAACTACAATTTACTGAGAGGAACTAGAATCTAGCATATGGAACTAGAATCTAGTGTCGGAAACTAGAATCTAGACTCTGAGCTGCTCCAGTGCCTCCCTTCTGTACTGCTACCGGTCCTGCCTCAGAGATGCACCACTCACACCAGTAATCATAAATATAGCTGCAAGCAGCAATAAGTCGGGGCCAAGCTAAAGGTCTCAACTCGGCCTGAAAATGAAGACCCGGCCCTATAACTGGACCCTAACAGATCAGGCCCAAGGCTCGGCCCGACGAAATGGAATAGATTTTAGACCTGACCCGGCCCTAAACTGTCAGGTTTGGTAGAACTTGAGAATTCTCCACAAAGTAAAAGTGATAAAAGTCATAATAGGTAACAATATTATAGTATACATACATACATACAGTAGAGCAGGGGTTTTCAAGAGGTGGTCCGGGGACCACCAGTGGTCCTTGAGAAGGTTCCAGGTGGTCCCCAGGCTAAATGATGCAAAGTTGGTTAACAAGATGTAACTCTTTGAGAGCGTAAAAATGAAACCAAATGGACCCTTGCGGGTCCATTTGGTTTCATTTTCACTCTCTCAAGAGTTAAAATATTCATCATCTGAATTAGCACCACTTAATTAAGAACTTTACACTGTTTTGTTGGCAAAATGCAACCTGGAATTGTGGACAAAATCAAAAGGTAAAAATATTCTTTTCTCCACCACTATGGTGAATATGTTTTACCCCCTGTCCGTCCGTCCGTCCGTCCGTCCGTCCGTGTGTATGTCTGCCCGTGCAACTGCGTCGCCCTAACAGAGATGACGTAACGGTTGCTGTTACGTCATTCCTGCTACTCTCCTGGTACGTCACCAGGTACTTCTGCTACTGACCTGAGCTTGCGGAGACCTGGGGCACAGATCTAGTTACTGTAATAAAATGATAAGATAATTCAATATACTTATTTTTTCATGGAGCCTGAGGCCCGAGCCGCCTCTACTGGTTAGTAGGCATGTCACGGTGAAAGAATCTCAACACCGATTTTATAGTTTGCTTTTATACCGGTATTATCGGTTTTATTGTTTGACCACTAGATTCCTAGCACACTCGAGTCCTGGTACATGCAGGCCAAATCCTCAATCAACATTAGTAATATATACGATAGCATTTCATCCCCTCAAACCAAAAGCTAAATATTTCTTTTGCTTTTGTCCACAATACCAGGATGGATTTGGGAAACAAAACAGTCCAACATACAGATCAAAATGACCATTAATCTTCTACATTCTCTAGTTGTGTAGACTTGGGATAATTCACATGATGAATATTTTAACTCTTGAGAGCGTAAACATGAAACCAAATGGACCCGCAAGGGTCCATTTGGTTTCATGTTTACGCTCTCAAAGAGTTACATCTAGTTAGAACGTGCAATATTGAATGAATGGGCGCAAAAAATGTTTTTTTTTGTTTGTTTGTTTGTTTTTTTGTTTTTTGTTTCGGTACATTCGGTGGGCAAGCAAAGTACCGGTTTTGTGGCCCCATACCGGTATACTGGTATTACCGGATACCGTGACATCTCTACTGTTTAGATTTTAAGTCCCGCCCAGCCCTAAAATGTCGGGTCGGGTCTGACTCTGGTTCGGTCCCGGTCAGGGTTGGTCCTGGTCAGGGTCGGTCCTGGTCAGGGTCGGTCCTGGTCTGGTCAGGGTCGGTCCTGGTCAGGGTCGGTCCTGGTCAGGGTCAGTCCTGGTCAGGGTCGGTCCTGGTCCGGTCGGGCAGAGTTTGAGAACTCTAGGCTAAGCCACAAAATAGGAGAGTGGAGATGACTATATTTTCTGCTACGCCGATTGGCTGGAGAGCTTGTCTGTCAATGCTGGACTCCACACAGCCAACCGTGCAATCAGGGGCGTTTTTGCCATTAAGCAGACTAGGCAGTTGCCTAGGGCGCCATGAGGGGAGGGGGGCGACCACCAGACACTCTTTAAAAGGATACCAGGCAATTAAGCCTAATATGGATAAATACATTATACTTATCCTCTATAACTACAATTGAACATTTAAAACACATATAATAGGCCTATGTTATTTAGTTTAAAAATAGTTCATAATTTTAATCCCTTGGGGAGCGCCATTTTACAGGAGATTTTCCCTGGAGCCCCCCCTTACCAAATGGACCCGTAGGGGTCCATTTGGTAAGGGGGCGCTCCAGGGAAAATCTTGCCTAGGGCTCCAAATTGCTTAGAACCGTCACTTCGTGCAATAGCACTGCAGGGTCTAGACTCCACTCCTCCTCCTCCTCGTAAATCGGTTACAATGGGGCCAATGTCAGACTCTTGAGCCATTGCTCAGAGTCTGACAATCCACATCCCTGGATCCCCCTTCCACATCCCCGTAGCATAACTACCGTGGGTGCCCCACACTTTGGGGCGGGGTTTAGCCACTGTCCAATGCCAGTCCAAATAGTTTAGCAACTGTTGCTATGCAGGTCAAGCTTTCCTCTACTAACATGCCTATTGGACAAGGACGGATTGGGGAGGGGCTTAGTGAATGGCTCATTCCGCAGAAATAATACAGCCGATGCCAATTAAATGATGCGTCATTTATTGTTTTTTTTTACTATTTTGAAAAGCTTTTTTTTTTTAATAATTTAAGGTGACAATCTATTGACACATTGTGAGCTTGTAGGCTGGACATTTTAACGATTGAAAAATGTTTTTAATATAGTTCAAAAGGGCAAAGAAGTTAAGGGATAAGGGGATTAGCAGTGATGACAGTCTGGGCCATAATATACTTCAGATTATGAAATTTTGTGCATCTTTGTGATCTTTTTATGTGCATATCTATACAATGATCAGTAGTTTATTACAAAAGCGTATTTTTAATGCATTGTGTTTATTAAACCAACAGATTATTAAAGAATTCATTTATTTAATCAGGGTTTTTTGTACTGTGGTAAATTTTAACCGGTACAAGTTGCATATGTACTAGCGTCCATATACCAAAAACATACTGCACTGGGAGAAAAAGCAGACAGTTGATCGGAGCGGAATGGAAGATCAGGCAGCAGAGTTGGTCTCAAAATGATGGAGTTTTATTTCAGCAGACAGCAAACAGCATACAGCATCGGGCCTCGGGCTCCGAGAGAGCCATCGGCTTAAACAGCCAGCCACTAGGTGTGGTGACTGACAGACTGACTGAACCGACTAATACAATGACTATAGCTTTTATGTAGGTTTTAAAACAAGAATACACATTCACATAGACAGCTGTCACCAAGGAAGGGGTTGTTCTTAGAACCGAAGCAAACATGGTCAGGTCACACATTTAAATGGAAGTCCTTTCATGTCACCTGTCACCTGTCAAACACTGTACCCAAATGTGTCCTGTGCCCATCCTGTCTCACCATGGGGTCCACCAGAGAGCTGACATTGCAGAATCTCTCTGACCAACTCAAGGTGACAACAGGAAACAGGATCTAAATGTGCTATAATTAACATATGAGTCTGTGAAATAACAAATTGCAGCCATTTGGTTTCATTTTGATTCTTCAGTACCAAAATACTTATAAATAAATTATATCAATTATTATATAGAACATGTTGCGTTCATTAAATCAAGACTGAAACCTTTGGATGGGTCTTCCACAGCGGGTCCTCAGTTTGGGGTTATAATTTGGATTTGGATTTGGATTTGGGGTTAAAAGGGAATTCCACCCATTTTCAAAATTTTCCTGAGAGGATAAAAATGAGGAGAGGATTCCATTTGTACCCTCTCAGGAAAAATGGGTCTGAAAGAAAAATCATTAACATGGTGAAATACATCTTGGATGTCATCAGATGTATTTGGTGAAATACATCTTGATGATGTCATCAGATGTATTTCTCCATGTTAATGATTTCTTCAGACCTCCATTTTTAAGAAATACAGAATTGGGGGAACTTTTTAATCATGTCCACAAAACATCTCTAAGGTATATTAATGACAATAATAACATCAGTTGTTGTTGAAGTTGCAACAGACACGCAGCATGCATAAAGCTAAAGGTCTGACTCAGAGAGTTTCCTGTTTTCAATCATGACATGCTGTTGGTTTAGTGGTGACACAGATGGTGAATATTGTAACTTGTTTTTATGCTCTTAATGAGTTACATCTAATTAACCAGCTTTCCACCATTTAGCTGGGAACCACCTGGACCTTTTTCAACCACTGGTGGTCCCCTGACCACTGATGAAAACCACTAATATTACCTGGGCTGGGCCGGATGCACATTTGGGTGGGCTCTGCCCTCCCCTGCCCCCCTCTAGATCCGGCCCTGATTCTCCATAGCACCACAGATCACCATCTGATGGCTTTTAGGCACTCAGATCCAAAACATTGAATACATAATCAGGGGTTGACACTAAGGTCTCCGAAGAACTTGCCCATCGGGCAAGTGCAAGTCAGGTTCTACTTGCCCTCAGGTCATGGTCACTTGCCCCCCAAAAAATATATTCTAAATTTTGCATTTAAGTGTACTTCCTACTTGGGTGCTTTAAACCAGGGGTTTTCAACACGTGGTCCCTGAGAGGGTTCCAGGTGGTCCCCAGCTAAGTTGGTTAACCAGATGTAAAATTCATCATCTTAATTAGCCCAGGTCGCAATGACCACCTTCAAGACAAATTTTGTGTTGTGTTATAGTGCACTAAGTTGCACACTTGCCCGATCGGGCAACCAGGTAGCAGTCTTCACTTGCCCCACCATTTTTTTACTTGCCCCGGGCAAGTGGGCAAGTGTTAGTGTCAAGCCCTGCATAATGAAAGGACCACAATTCCATCTTGTATTTGAGGTTTGCACTGTGGCAGGAAACAGGCACATGTTGATCAAAACAATCAGGTCTTCTACATTCTCTGATTGGGTACACTTCTTTTACATCCACAAGAGCTAAAGATCTAGGATGGTCCATTTGTTTGTCAATTTGGCCAACAGGAATCTCCTGAAGGACCACGGGTGGTTCCACGGGTAGACCACTTGGTTGAAAACCACTTATTTATAACTGTATGGCTGGTCCCCTGTCGCCACGTCTCACTCAGACAGACTGGCCTACTTTGCCTGGTGTTTGTGCCGGATATAAGTGAAGACTCAGAATACTGCTCTGCTTTTACACACAAGGGCTTGACCAATAGGATACGATTGACCAATAGGATGTGAACGCTGTGAGTGATGTTACGTTGGGCGGTACATCTCAGGGACAAAGAGGGAGGGACAAAGACCGTCAATCGTGTGGCTGTGAATGTGAGACACTGTGTGTACTGCTTTGGATGGAACCCTCTCTGCTTCAAACAGCAGATTGATGTCCACATCTTCAACACAGTGACTTTGATCTGCAGGACGTTAACCCCAGAGAGAGGAGAACAGAAGCTTGAGGTTCCCACCAGGCGCTACGGACACACGGCTGTGTTGGTTGGAGATGCTGTCTACCTTTGGGGAGGATGTGAATCCTGGAATTTTTACAGTTACTGCAATGTCCTTTATGCATTTCATGTCGACACCCACACATGGTGTGAACCAGATGTTTCTGGGACCCTTCCAGAAGGCAGGTGCTGGCACTCTGCCTGTGTCTTGAGGAAGGTAATTTTCATCCATGGAAGATCTGCCCCGCTGACTGATGACACTAATGACACCTACAGGTTGGACACCATTACGATGGTCTGGACTTTAATCCACCCCAGAGGAAATGAACCCCCTGATTCACAGTTTCACACTGCCGCCGTCATCGGAACAAAGATGTTTGTGTTTGGGGGCTCTGAGCCGGGTCTGTGCCACCAAACTATCAGAGTGTTGGAGACAGAGACCAACCTCTGGATGGACACACCTTCTGCACAGCTTGGTCCAGGAGGACGCCACAGTCATTCAGTCTTTATCTACAACGGAGAGATGTACATATTTGGAGGCATTCACGGTGGATTCTACAGTGATGATCTGTGGAAATTCAGTCCAGAGACCTTCTCCTGGAAGAAGGTTGAGCCCAAGGGGAAAGGACCGCCCCCTATGTATGATATGTGCTGTTGCATGGTGGGAGATGGTGTCATCCTCTTCGGTGGATACCACAACGCTAATGACCTGTATATCTTAGACCTGAGCCCTAGCCTGAAGACCTTATGTAAGCTAGCAGTCATTCAGTACGATCTGGACCGGTCTGGACTCCCACACGACATCAGGTGGGAACTGGCAGCTATGAAATACAAATAAGACTGGCCTGACAAAGATGATACATCAAAACGTCACTTTTGTACTTGCCTTGCACCCTGTATTCAACCCTTTTGTTACTGAACACGTTTTGGTGTTTTAGCTGTTGAAAAATAGCAGATCTACAAGCTCATATCGCGCGATATGAGCTTGTAACTTCAGAAACTACAATTTACTGAGAGGAACTAGAATCTAGCATATGGAACTAGAATCTAGTGTGGGAAACTAGAATCTAGACTCTGAGCTGCTCCAGTGCCTCCCTTCTCCACTGCTACCGGTCCTGCCTCTGAGATGCACCACTCACACCAGTAATCAAATATAGCTGCAAGCAGCAATAAGTCGGGGCCAAGCTAAAGGTCTCAACTCGGCCTGAAAATGAAGACCCGGCCCTATAACTGGACCCTAACAGATCAGGCCCAAGGCTCGGCCCGACGAAATGGAATAGATTTTAGACCCGACCTGGCCCTAAACTGTCAGGTTTGGTAGAACTTGAGAATTCTCCACAAAGTAAAAGTGATAAAAGTCATAATAGGTAACAATATTATAGTATACATACATACATACATACAGTAGAGCAGGGGTTTTCAAGAGGTGGTCCGGGGACCACCAGTGGTCCTTGAGAAGGTTCCAGGTGGTCCCCAGGCTAAATGATGCAAAGTTGGTTAACAAGATGTAACTCTTTGAGAGCGTAAAAATGAAACCAAATGGACCCTTGCGGGTCCATTTGGTTTCATTTTCACTCTCTCAAGAGTTAAAATATTCATCATCTGAATTAGCACCACTTAATTAAGAAGTTTACACTGTTTTGTTGGCAAAATGCAACCTGGAATTGTGGACAAAATCAAAAGGTAAAAATATTCTTTTCTCCACCACTATGGTGAATATGTTTTACCCCCTGTCCGTCCGTCCGTCCGTCCGTCCGTCCGTCCGTCCGTGTGTATGTCTGCCCGTGCAACTGCGTCGCCCTAACAGAGATGACGTAACGGTTGCTGTTACGTCATTCCTGCTACTCTCCTGGTACGTCACCCAGTGCTTCTGCTACTGACCTGAGCTTGCGGAGACCTGGGGCACAGATCTAGTTACTGTAATAAAATGATAAGATAATATACTTATTTTTTCATGGAGCCTGAGGCTCGAGCCGCCTCTACTGGTTAGTAGGCATGTCACGGTGTAAGAATCTCAACACCGGTTTTATAGTTTGCTTTTATACCGGTATTATCGGTTTTATAGTTTGACCACTAGATTCCTAGCACACTCGAGTCCTGGTACATGCAGGCCAAATCCTCAATCAACATTTACATGATAGCATTTCATCCCCTCAAACCAAAAGCTAAATATTTCTTTTGCTTTTGTCCACAATACCAGGATGGATTTGGGAAACAAAACAGTCAAACATACAGATCAAAATGACCATTAATCTTCTCCACATTCTCTAGTTGTGTAGACTTGGGATAATTCAGATGATGAATATTTTAACTCTTGAGAGCGTAAACATGAAACCAAATGGACCCGCAAGGGTCCATTTGGTTTCATGTTTACGCTCTCAAAGAGTTACATCTAGTTAGAACGTGCAATATTGAATGAATGGGCGCAAAAAATGTTTTTTTTTTTGTTTTGTTTTTTGTTTCGGTACATTCGGTGGACAAGCAAAGTACCGTTTTTTTTTTGCCCCATACCGATATACCGGTATTACCGCGTACCGTGACATCTCTACTGGTTAGCATAGATTTTAAGTCCCGTCCAGCCCTAAAATGTTGGTTTGGTCCTGGTCAGGGTCGGTTCTGGTCAGGGTCGGTCCTGGTCAGGGTCGGTCCTGGTCAGGGTCGGTCCTGGTCCTGGTCAGGGTCGGTCCTGGTCAGGTTCGGTCCCGGTCAGGGTCGGTCCTGGTCAGGGTCGGTCCTGGTCAGGGTCGGTCCTGGTCAGGGTCGGTTCTGGTCAGGGTCGGTCCTGGTCAGGGTCGGTCCTGGTCAGGGTCGGTCCTGGTCTGGTCAGGGTCGGTCCTGGTCTGGTCAGGGTCGGTCCTGGTCAGGGTCGGTCCTGGTCAGGGTCGGTCCTGGTCCTGGTCAGGGTCGGTCCTGGTCAGGGTCGGTCCTGGTCAGGGTCGGTCCTGGTCAGGGTCGGTCCTGGTCAGGGTCGGTCCTGGTCAGGGTCGGTTCTGGTCAGGGTCGGTCCTGGTCAGGGTCGGTCCTGGTCTGGTCAGGGTCGGTCCTGGTCTGGTCAGGGTCGGTCCTGGTCCTGGTCAGGGTCGGTCCTGGTCTGGTCAGGGTCGGTCCTGGTCCTGGTCAGGTTCGGTCCTGGTCCTGGTCAGGGTCGGTCCTGGTCTGGTCAGGGTCGGTCCTGGTCTGGTCAGGGTCGGTCCTGGTCAGGGTCGGTCCTGGTCAGGGTCGGTCCTGGTCAGGGTCCTGGTCAGGGTCGGTCCTGGTCAGGGTCGGTCCTGGTCAGGGTCGGTCCTGGTCAGGGTCGGTCCTGGTCAGGGTCGGTCCTGGTCAGGGTCAGTCCTGGTCAGGGTCCTGGTCAGGGTCGGTCCTGGTCTGGGTCGGTCCTGGTCAGGGTCGGTCCTGGTCTGGGTCGGTCCTGGTCAGGGTCGGTCCTGGTCTGGGTCGGTCCTGGTCAGGGTCGGTACTGGTCAGGGTCGGTCCTGGTCCCGTACAGGGTCGGTTCTGGTCAGGGTCGGTTCTGGTCAGGGTCGGTCCTGTTCAGGGTCAGTCCTGGTCAGGGTCGGTTCTGGTCAGGGTCGGTTCTGGTCAGGGTCGGTTCTGGTCAGGGTCGGTCCTGTTCAGGGTCAGTCCTGGTCAGGGTCGGTCCTGGTCAGGGTCGGTCCTGTTCAGGGTCAGTCCTGGTCAGGGTCGGTTCTGGTCAGGGTCGGTCCTGGTCAGGGTCGGTCCTGGTCTGGTCAGGGTCGGTCCTGGTCAGGGTCCTGGTCAGGGTCGGTCCTGGTCTGGTCAGGGTCGGTCCTGGTCAGGGTCGGTCCTGGTCAGGTTCGGTCCTGGTCAGGGTCGGTCCTGGTCAGGTCCTGGTCAGGTCAGGGTCGGTCCTGGTCAGGTCAGGGTCGGTCCTGGTCCTGGTCAGGGTCGGTACTGGTCAGGGTCGGTCCTGGTCAGGGTCGGTCCTGGTCTGGTCAGGGTCGGTCCTGGTCTGGTCAGGGTCGGTCCTGGTCGGTCCTGGTCAGGGTCGGTCCTGGTCTGGTCAGGGTCGGTCCTGGTCAGGGTCGGTCCTGGTCAGGGTCGGTTCTGGTCAGGGTCGGTCCTGGTCAGGGTCGGTCCTGGTCTGGTCAGGGTCGGTCCTGGTCAGGGTCGGTCCTGGTCTGGTCAGGGTCGGTCCTGGTCAGGGTCGGTCCTGGTCAGGGTCGGTCCTGGTCCGGTTCGGGCAGAGTTTGAGAACTCTAGGCTAAGCCACAAAATAGGAGAGTGGAGATGACTATATTTTCTGCTACGCCGATTGGCTGAAGAGGTTGTCTGTCAATGCTGGACTCCACACAGCCAACCGTGCAATCAGGGGCGTTTTTGCCATTAAGCAGACTAGGCAGTTGCCTAGGGCGCCATGAGGGGAGGGGGGCGACCACCAGACACTCTTTAAAAGGATACCAGGCAATTAAGCCTAATATGGATAAATACATTATAATCATCCTATATAACTACAATTGAACATTTAAAACACATATAATAGGCCTATGTTATTTAGTTTAAAAATAGTTCATAATTTTAATCCCTTGGGGAGCCCCATTTTACAGGAGATTTTCCCTGGAGCCCCCCCTTACCAAATGGGCCTGTAAGGGTCCATTTGGTAAGGGGGGCTCCAGGGAAAATCTTGCCTATGGCTCCAAATTGCTTAGAAACGTCACTTCGTGCAATAGCACTGCAGGGTCTAGACTCCACTCCACTCCATTTAGCCAGCCCTACGACGGTGGCCTCCTCCTAAATCGGTTACAATGGGGCCAATGTCAGACTCTGGAGCCATTGCTCAGAGTCTGACAATCAGGCTACCACATCCCTGGATCCCCCTTCCACATCCCCGTAGCATAACTACCGTGGGTGCCCCACACTTTGGGGCGGAGTTTAGCCACTGTCCAATGCCAGTCCAAATAGTTTAGCAACTGTTGCTATGCAGGTCAAGCTTTCCTCTACTAACATGCCTATTGGACAAGGACGGATTGGGGAGGGGCTTAGTGAAGGGCTCATTCCGCAGAAATAATACAGCAGATGACAATTAAATGATGCGTCATTTCTTGTTTTTTACTATTTTGAAAAGCTTTTTTTTTTTTTTTTTTTTTTTTTTGAATAATTCAAGGTGACAATCTATTGACACATTGTGAGCTTGTAGGCTGGACATTTTAACGATTGAAAAATGTTTTTAATATAGTTTAAAAGGGCAAAGAAGTTAAGGGATAAGGGGATTAGCGGTGATGACAGTCTGGGCCATAATATACTTCAGATTATGAAATTTTGTGATCTTTTTTATGTGCATATCTATACAATGATCAGTAGTTTATTACAAAAGGGTATTTTTAATGCATTGTGTTTATTAAACCAACAGATTATTAAAGAATTCATTTATTTAATCAAGGTTTTTTGTAACAAAATACTTATAAATAAATGATATCAATTATTATATAGAATATGTTGCGTTCATTAAATCAAGACTGAAACCTTTGGATGGGTCTTCCACAGCGGGTCCTCAGTTTGTTGATACATGTAAATGGTACATTTATATCGCGTTTTTATCCAAGGCACCAGAGAGGTACCACCCAGCACATCAGGAGCAATTTGGGGTTAAAAGGGAATTCCACCCATTTTCAAAATTTTCCTGAGAGGATACAAATGAGGAGAGGATTCCATTTGTACCCTCTCAGGAAAAATGGGTCTGAAAGAAAAATCATTAACATGGTGAAATGCATCTTGATGATGTCATCAGATGTATTTCTACATGTTAATGATTTCTTCAGACCTCCATTTTTAGGAAATACAGAATTGGGGGAACTTTTTTATCATGTCCACACAACATCTCTAAGGTATATTAATGACATATTAAATTGTTGAAAATGAGTATACCGGCTTAAAGTGTCTTTCTCAAGGACACTTTGACACTAAAAGTCCTGGTTACAGGACTTTTATTAGTCAAGTAAAGCATCGATAATAACATCAGTTGTTGAAGATGCAACAGACACACAGCATGCATAAAGCTAAAGGTCTGACTCAGAGAGTTTTCTGCTTTCAATGATGAAATGCTGTTGGTTTAGTGGTGACACAGATGGTGAATATTGTAACTCGTTTTTATGCTCTTAATGAGTTACATCTTTAACCACCTTTCCACCATTTAGCTGGGAACCACCTGGACCTTTTTCAACCACTGGTGGTCCCCTGACCACTGATGAAAACCACTAATATTACCTTTCATTGGGTGGGCAGAATGCACATTTGGGTGGGGCCGAGGATGACGACACGTTGATGAGATCAAATCAGATCAGTTCGATCTGCCGTGTGGATCCCACGGCACCCCGCCCCCCCAAAGCCGAAATCATTCCGGGTTAGGCCAGGCTACACTCAGACAGACTGGCCTACTTTGCCTGGTGTTTGTGCCGGATACAAGTGAAGACTCAGAATACTACTTTGCTTTTACACACCAGGGCTAGACCAATAGGATACCATCGACCAATAGGATGTGAACGCTGTGAGTGATGTTACGTTGGGCGGTACATCTCAGGGACAAAGAGGGAGGGACGAAGACCGTCAATCGTGTGGCTGTGAATGTTAGACACTGTGTGTACTGCTTTGGAGGTGACCATCGTGACAAAGAGAAGCAGATTAATGTCCACGTCTTCAACACAATGACTTTGATCTGGAGGACGTTAACCCCAGAGAGAGGAGAACAGAAGCTTGAGGTTCCCACCAGGCGCTACGGACACACAGCTGTGTTGGTTGAAGAGGCTGTCTACCTTTGGGGAGGGTGCAAATCCTGGAATCCGGACAGTTACTGCAATGTGCTTTATGCGTTTGATGTCGACACCCACACATGGTGTGAACCAGATGTTTCTGGGACCCTTCCAGAAGGCAGGTCCGGGCACTCTGCCTGTGTCTTGAGGAAGGTAATTTTCATCCATGGAGGATCTGCCCCGCTGACTGATTACACTAATGACACCTACAGGTTGGACACCATTACGATGGTCTGGACTTTAATTCACCCCAGAGGAACTGAACCCCCTGATTCACAGTTTCACACTGCCGCCGTCATCGGAACAAAGATGTTTGTGTTTGTGGGCTCTGAGCCGGGTCTGTGCCACCAAACTATCAGAGTGTTGGACACGGAGACCAACCTCTGGATGGACACACCTTCTGCACAGCTTGGTCCTGAAGGATGCGACTGTCATTCAGTCTTTATCTACAACGGAGAGATGTACATATTTGAAGGCATTCACGATGGATTCTACAGTGATGATCTGTGGAAATTCAGTCCAGAGACCTTCTCCTGGAAGAAGGTTGAGCCCAAGGGCAAAGGGCCGCCTCCTACGCATGGTATGTGCTGTTGCATGGTGGGAGATCGTGTCATCTTCCTCGGTGGATACCACAACCCTTATGATCTGTATATCTTAGACCTGAGCCCTAGCCTGAAGACCTTATGTAAGCTAGTAGTCATTCAGTACGATCTGGACCGGTCTGGACTCCCACATGACCTCAGGTGGGAACTGGCAGCTGTGGAATACAAATAAGACTGGCCTGACGAAGATGATACATCGAAACGTCACTTTTGTACTTGCCTTGGACCCTGTATTTAAACAAGAGTTATGCCCCTACGGGGCACAGGTCTCCACCGTCCGGGCTCAAGAATTGATGATGTTATTCTAATATATATAAAACACTAATGTCTTTTCTGAATTTGAAATTTCCATTTCATTTCAGTTGGAAATAAAAAACCATTCAAATTCTATGGAATAGTTCAAGAAAAAAATATCTGGGGTCATAAATATGTTTTTAACATTAACTTTTCTTTGGGATTAAAAAAAAAGGTTAAGAATTGATGATTATTCTTTAAATAAAAAGTGCAGAATTCAAAATAATTTCTAAAAAAAATAAAGAAAAAATAAAAATAATGAATATAGTTTTCGATGCTGTTATTATTTGAAGAAAAGAAAATAATTAAAATTTGGCATTAAAAAAATAGTGGTCATAGGTAGACAGTTTTTTGTTCATTATCAACCGTCCTTTATTGTGATGAGTGTAACGTGAGTCACAAGGTTGAAGAAGAAATATCTTTTATGCAAAATGCCATTATGCGATCTTAAAAAATAAAAGGATTGGGTGAAAAAAAAAAAGCAAAATCTGATTCGTCATTGAGCGTATATTCCTGATCAGGTTTTTGTTGTATCCTTGGTGTCCACTAGTTGAATTTCCATTATTGAGGTGTTGGGGTAACTTTCGTTGTTGTATGTCTCTAGCTTGGTTCTGCTCTTAAAAACATGAGTGGTAAATAATGCTTTGTCGAAGACAAAGCATTATTGCGGAAGGACAGGACGCGAAATAGAGTTGTGCCCCTACGGGGTACTGGTCTCCACCGTCCGGCTCAGCTATGAGATCTATGACGTCATCATTACATCATCCTATACATGGATATGATGGCGTCAGTTTGACGTATTTGGATGCATCAGGCTATGGTTGCGGAAGGACAGGACACGAAATAGAGTTGTGCCCCTACGGGGTACAGGTCTCCACCGTCCGGCTCAGCTATGAGATCTATGACATCATCATTACATCATCCTATACATGGATATGATGGCGGACAGACACGGACGGAATAACGGGGTGCGATCCATAGTCACCACCTTACGGACATGATGGCGGACAGACACCATGGTCTTACGTCACCTCTGCACAGTCTATGGAAGATATGACATCTTTTTGACGTATTTGGATGCATCAGGCTATGGTTGCGGAAGCACAGGACACGAAATAGAGTTGTGCCCCTACGGGGTACAGGTCTCCACCGTCCGGCTCAGCTATGAGATCTATGACGTCATCATTACATCACACACGGGACGGAATGACGGGGTACAGACACGGGACGGAATGACGGGGTACAGACACGGGCGGAATGACGGGGTGCGTTCCATAGTCACCACCTTACGGTGGAGACAATTAACCCTTTGTGTACTGAACACGTTTTGGTGTTTTAGCTGTTGAAAAATAGCAGATCTATTTTTGAAAAATTGTGAAAATGTGGTGCAAATCTTTGAATACATTATTCCCGAAGCAAACATTTTTAACTCAAATCTTTGCTTCGGGGGGATCCCTAGAACAACATGTAGTAGAGCAAACACAAGGCCCAGAAGTTCACTATACCCCTCCCCGAGGTATAACAAAACGGGACATAGTTTTTTAGCATCTTTAGGATGTCCCTTTGATGAAATGGATTGTCCCGAAAAGTACTTTTACTGCAAAGGTTATGAAATTGATCCATGAAGTGATACACCATATAGGCCAAAAATCGCCTATTCTAAAATATGTATATCCTTTGCCATTTATTACCTGTTGCTTGTTTTTACATCATACTTGCACAGATTGTCTACAGGTAGTGTCCCTACAACCCAAAACAATCAGAATGCAAATATATGGTTCTGTGTTGAATCAGCAGCCTTTTTTATGGTACTTTCTATAGGCGGAAATTGTATTTCTGAAGAATGTCCCTTTTAATACTGGTGATACTCTTGTATGAGATGTAGTACAAGACCTGACAGTGTTTTTCATTACTTTGACATGGCCTCTTCATGAAAAGGATGGTTAGTAGTTCTACCTTTAATGCAAAATTCATGAAATTCCTCTATAGTGATTTACAAAAAAGTGCAGAAACGTCCCCACAAGTACTCATGCACCATGTTCCACTAACCTGTTGGATTTACACTATATTTTCACAGATTATCAACATGTAGAACCCTAATACTCATTCTGTATCATTATTTAATGCAAATAATCAACAGTTTGTTTTTCAAATTGTCATGTATTTTGTTTATTCTGGCAAGATTTACACATCCACAGCTATATGAAGCAATGAGCAATTTCTTTGTTCTGTTTTTTTCAGCAAGTTGAATTAGTCACAAGCATTTGGACAGTCTGTGTAAACACAGGAGCAATATTCTGTGCAGCGCAATCCCACAGACAGACACTGGCACTTTTTAGTTTGACTGCAAACCTTATCATTGCAGTAGAGGTGTGAGATCTCTTACTGCTTTTTGGTCCCGGTCTTTTTTAAACATGACAGGCTGCAGTAATCCATCATCCTTTAGCACCCAGCCATTCCCAACTGGATTCCACAGAAGGGGTTTGGGGACATGACTGTTGCACCATATACCGGTTTGATACCTAGCCCGTTGAACGTGCTGTTCAAAAGCATCCTCAGTGGGAGGCAGATGTGAGACGGACATGTCTGTCGTTGATGCAAGAACAAAACGGAGCTCATCAAGAGTGGAACACAGCAGACCCTTTGCCTTCTTTTTTAGGCCATAGAGAGTGAGGGCATAATGTCTTGCATCTGCTAAAGCCTCTGGTAGACTAGCCAAGCCAAAGGTTCTCAGACCCTGAAGCTCATTTATGTGCTTCTCCAGCTTGTTGAAAGCTGTTGTTTTGCCTATTCTGAACAGGCTGCTCGTTGTATCGCATCCCGTCAATGCATGGCATGCTGGAAGACTCTCACAAAAAGCCGTTCCCAATTTATCTGAAATATCAGACACTGGGATAAATCGCTGTCTGTCCCCATGACCCGCATGCATGAAAATGGTAGCTGTGCCAAGAAGTTGTCGACTGACATAATAGATGAGCAACACAAGTACATCGGTATCATCAGTTTTCACAATGATTGTGTTGTATTTGTGCGAGAGGTGGATTGCGTGCAGTACCATTCTGGTGTCAGCCTCCTCTTGGGTACTGTACAATTCTGGCAAGCAGCGGACTCCTGTTTGTTCCACAATCCTGACCTCCTGACCATTTTCAAATCCTCCTGCCAATACAATCGAATCTTGGTCTTTGAGTCTTGAGTGTGCTCCAATGAGGTAGTTGGACACAAACAGGCAAAGGGCTTCTTTGTTACCACAGCTCTGAAGGTACTGTCTATAATTGGGAACATTTCCTGTGCCTGTGATATGATGTGTTTTTCTGTCTGTAACATTTCCTCTTCTCTCTCTCTCAAGACACTTGATTGACTGTGGATTATCATATCGATCAAACACAATGGTGACACATTTCAAACACAATTGAAATCCACAATCATTCAAACTGCAACATGACCATGCCATCTATTATGTGAGCAGATGGTGAAGCAGCATCTGGCAAGTGATTTCCATCTTCAACAGCAGCCTCCAGTTTCTTTGCCAGTGTCGCTTTTGCAGTTTTCCGCATACTTCCATCATCATGGAAGAGAGAAGGTGGAACAGGAGCCAACTCATGGGCTAGCACCTCCTCCATACATACTTCTCTTTGTTTAGACACTGCCAACAATCTTCTGAAGACGATTTCCGAATCCATTGCAACCTGTTCTTTTGTTTTAGAAGGCAATGTCTTTCTCATATCAGCAAAGGTGGCTGAACACTTTCTGGGCTCTGGAGCCCAG
The DNA here is from genome assembly GCA_039105355.1 of Benthosema pterotum. Classification (NCBI taxonomy): domain Eukaryota; kingdom Metazoa; phylum Chordata; class Actinopteri; order Myctophiformes; family Myctophidae; genus Benthosema; species Benthosema pterotum. The sequence goes on along the minus strand of CM076968.1, from coordinate 53,675,454 downwards.
AAACTTTTAGATTTACCTTCTTTGACCAACCGTTCTTCAATGAATGTCATGCTCTGCTTCTTTCCATCATCAATGAAGTTTGACAACTCCTTGGAAACTCGATCTGATGCCACCTGCCCGGTTGCAATGTTTATGAGCATGTCAGGAACAGTGTCCAAGTCGAATGGGTTTTGCCTTTCTTCCATAATCTCCATGATTTTTTCCACATCTTTTTCATCCCGATCCATCCTTGATGCTCCATGCTCATGATGAGTTTCTGGAAGGTGTGCATTATCATCACAGAGTAGCTTCATAGCATCCACATACTCTGCAGTCTTGTGCCTAGTCATGAGCCATCTTGTGAGAGTGCCTTTTTTGTGTGTATATCCTATTACACCACCTTGGCTCTTCCCTTCACGATTTACAGTTTGCTCCAGGGCCTGGTCTGTGGAGATGCAATTGAAGTTTCTGCACTCTGTTTGGCGCACAACAAACCCCCCTCTTTCAGGAATTGATACTCCTCTGGTCTCTCTTTTCAACGGCTCTCATTTCTGTGACATACAGGGGGAGATATTTGGAGTAGTTGGACCTCCCAGCTGCTCTGAACCATGGCAAAATATTACACATGGAGCTAAGGTGCATTTCAAAATCGCCACTACGCTCAGCACGGAGCATTTTCAATAAAAGGTCCGCTCCTTCCCTGAACCTCAGCCAGTATGCGAATGTTGCAGATTGTTTCTGTCCAATATTGGAGAACTCTTCAATCACACCCTGTATGGTATCAACATGCTTCATCTCAAAATCATCGACAAGGTGTTTTGCAGATGACTTGTTCTTTGCCTGAAAGGCATGTTGAATATCCTTCAGTTCTTGATCCATCTCGCTTGAGATTAATGTTCGTCCCTGTTTGGATAGCCATGATGCAATTTCTTTCCAAAAGAGCCGAAACAAAGCCTCAAGGGCAAGTTTGACGCATCGTGTCACGGAAATTGTTGGCAAACATTTGAAAACGTCCCTACTTATTCATGTGTCTATTTCTCCTTTTCCGAGTACTATGCGAAATCTGCATTCACAATCGGACGCCGCGAGACAATTGTTTTCCTTGCAGAAGTTGCCGGGCAGTTCCTTCAGCATATACATCGGAGTCAACCATCAGAGAAAGGAGTCCACCATCTCCATACAGTTTTCCAATAGTGGCAATGTATGCCATTGTGATGTGCATGCCACCAAGTCTCATGGTGACTCTACCCTCCAGTGATTGGGGTTTGGCCCAAAGTATTTGTTGGGCTTTGCTATAAATAGCCAAATCTGCTGTGACAAAAATATGACTCTGCCCCAATTTTGATGCCAACTCCACTAGTACCTGCCTCACTCACAGAAATATTATAAAATAAATAGAAAAATAATATTGTCTGATTTTCCTTTTCATTAGAATAGTATTCTGCTGCATGCAGTGGGCCCATGTACTTTTATGCACCCTTTCTAATGTGGTGAACACTTAAATGTAGACTTCCATGACTTTTTCAATAAAAGTAAAACTACTGACTACCCATTTCATGAAGAGAACAGGTCAAAGTATATGAAAAACACTACTACTCTTTATAGAAGATATCACCAGCATTACCAGGGAACATTTCTTAGAAATGCAATTTTCGCCTATAAAAAAATCCCATATAAAAGGCTGCTTATTCAACATAGAACCAGATATTTGCAATCTGATTGTTTTGGGTTGTAGGGACACTACCTGTAGACAATCTGTGCAAGTATGGTGTAAAAACAAGCAACAGGTAAAGAATAGCAAAGTATTGACATCTTTTAGAATAGGCGTTTTTTGCTTTTGTTGTGTGTCACTTCATGAATAAATTTCATGACCTTCGCAGTAAAAGTAAATCTCGGGACAATCCATTTCATAAAGGGGACACCCTAAAGTTATGAAAAAACTATGTCCCGTCTTGTTATACCTCGGGGAGGGGTACCTCAAAAACTAAGCCTCTTTTTGACCGATGTTTGCTCCACTAATGTTTTAGATGAGGTTCTGCAGCTAAATAATAGATATTTCTGGGGGTCCTTCCTATGAAATATGTGACTAGAATTTAGTGTCACAAACTAGAATTTAGTGTCATGGACTAGAATCTAGTGTCGGGAACTAGAATCTAGTGTCAGAAACTGGAATCTAACTTCAGAAACTACAATCTACTGAGAGGAACTAGAATCTAGCATATGGAACTAGAATCTAGTGTGGGAAACTAGAATCTAGACTCTGAGCTGCTCCAGTGCCTCCCTTCTCTACTGCTACCGGTCCTGCCTCTGCAACCCAGTATCACATGTCAAAAGTCAAATAGTGACTTTTTTCCAGACCCCACATAAAGTCACTATTTGACTTTCCAAAGTCAAATAGTGACTTTCTGAAGAGGGCGTGGCTTTCCTTTTGTCTTGCAAAAAAAATAAAAAATGCATCAAAACAGTAGCGGCACTGATTCGAACCGCCAACCTACTGACTACTGGCCAACCTGCTTTACCTCCTGAGCCACCGCGCCCCCTGCTGATTTGGGCATAGTTTTACTGATATTATGGTTAGGCGTAGTAAAACTATGCCTAAACTTAACCATAACCTTAGTAAAACTATGCCTAAACTTAACCTCAGTAAAACTATCGCTAACCTCAGTAAAACTATGCCTAACCCTAATCTCAGTAAAACTATGCTGAAATCAGCAGGGGGCGCGGTGGTTCAGGAGGTAAAGCAGGTTGGCCAGTAGTCAGTAGGTTGGCGGTTCGAATCAGTGCCGCTACTGTTTTGATGCATTTTTTTATTTTTTTTGCAAGACAAAAGGAAAGCCACGCCCTCTTCAGAAAGTCACTATTTGACTTTGGAAAGTCAAATAGTGACTTTATGTGGGGTCTGGAAAAAAGTCACTATTTGACTTTTTCCTGTGATACTGTGTTGGCCTCTGAGATGCACCACTCACACCAGTAATCATAAATATAGCTGCAAGCAGCAATAAGTCGGGGCCAAGCTAAAGGTCTCAACTCGTAACCCGTTCTCATCTCCACTGCGTCCGATTTCGACGCCGTATGATCCCACCTTTTCATCACTTTTGGACGCTAAGGTAGACTCCCTTAGCGTCAACTTGTGACGATAAGTTGAACACTTGCTCCCTCTAGTGGCCAGTTATAGAACTGCCAAATTATCACCAAGAGAGCAGCCATGCAGACTCGATCAGGCAATCTTCTGAATACTGCCCATGCTGCTTTACCTCCTACGCCACCTGAGCCCTGCGGATTTGCACATAGTTTTACTAAGATTAGGGGTAGGCATAAACCTATAACCTAACCCTAAACCTAACCTCAGTAAAACTATGCCTACCTAAGTCAGTAAAATTATAAAATCAGCGAAACTATGCCTAAACCTAAGTCAGTAAAATTATAGTCAGTAAAACTGTGCTCACTAAGCACGGTTCACGGTGGCGCACTAGGTAATGCAGCTTGGCTGGTAGTCCAAAGGTCGCACTAGGTAATGCAGCTTGGCTGGTAGTCCAAAGGTCGCGTGTTCGAATCAGGGCTGAGGCTGCATTTTTTTTTGGTGGCATTTTTTTTGGTTGCAGTTTTCTGACTGGCCGGTAGAGGGAGCAGGCGTGGAACGTCGTTTTCATCAGACGTCTGATGAAAAGGAAAATCCCTTCGCGTCAAATAATGAAGAAAAGGCTGCCATGACAGCGCGTCTATATTTGACGAGTTGGGATGAGAACGTGTTGCAACCATACATACATACATACATACATACATACATACATACATAAATACATACATACGTACGTACATACGTACATACATACATACATACAGTAGAGTACATACAATATAAAGGTAAAAATATTATTTTCTCCACCACTATGGTGAATATGTTTTACCCCCTGTCTGTCCGTCCGTCCGTCCGTGTGTATGTCTGCCTGTGCAACTGTTACGTCGCCCTAACAGAGATGACGTAACAGTTGCTGTTACGCCATTCCTGCTACTCTCCTGGTACGTCACCAGGTACTTCTTTTACTGATCTGAGCTGGTGGAGACCTGGGGCACAGATCTAGTTACTGTAATAAAATGATAAGATAATTCAATATACTTATTTTTTTCATGGAGCCTGAGACCCGAGCCGGCTCTAGTGGTTAGCATAGATTTTAAGTCCCGCCCAGCCCTAAAATGTCGGGTTGGGCCTGTTCTAGTTTGGTCCTGGTCAGGTTCGGGCAGAGTTTGAGAACTCTAGGCTTAGCCACAAAATAGGAGAGTGGAGATGACATAATCTTCTGCTATGCCGATTGGCTGCAGAGGTTGTCTGTCAATGCTGTACTCCACACAACCAACCGTGAAATCAGGGGCGTTTTTGCCTTTAAGCAGACTAGGCAATTAAGCCTAATATGGACACTTATCCTCTATAACTACAATTGAACATTTACAACACATATTATAGGCCTATTTAGTTTAAAAATAGTTCATAATTTTAATCCCTTGGGGAGTGCCATTTTACAGGAGTAGAAACGCCACTGTGTGCAATAGCACTGCAGGGTCCAGACTCCACACCAGGGGTGGCCAACCAGTCATAGACTAAGAGCCACGTTTTTCACTGTGTTATTGCAAAGAGCCACATCAAACGGTCGTAACGGTTATAAAACTGTTGTGATGGCCGTCATGGTCGCAAATAGATTTCCCCTCTCCTGCCATAAGACGTGTATTTGTGTGCAAGTGCGCAATGCAAATACACACTATTAAAACATATAGACATGTATTTTAGAAACAGGCTTTACAATCCAAAAAAGTATATGTAAAGTAAAAAAAAAACATACACCTACACCTCCATGGTTGACTATAGGAATCAGTCCGTGGTCGAGTGGTTAGGCACCACTGTATAGGGAATGAATGACTGCACCATGCCGAGCGTTTTTGACGGTTTCATGTGGAAGCCCCTTAAGAGCCACATGTAACCAGCTGAAGAGCCACATGTGGCTCGCGAGCCGCGGGTTGGCCACCCCTGCTCCGCACTATAATGTCAAGCAGGAAGCATGAACCCAGGGCCGGATTTTGCCAGCCCTACTAGGGTGGGCTGGAAGGATGAAGAAGGGTGGTCAACTCCAAAGTTTTTCATAATGTATGAAGCAGTCTTTTTGACCACAGGGCTCACTATTTATTCGGGACTTGAGCCACGGACCACCATTCAATGACATTTCAGCCCCACAGACCCCAAAACTTTTTGGGATTTTTGCAGCGGTGTAGAGGAGGGGGGTCACTTCTCACATCTAAAATATTTTTGGGGCAAATGTAGGCCTACCATTATGTTTTCTGTCTTGTCATTTACTTTCATCACATCACATCACATCACATCACATCACATCACATCACATCACATCACATCACATCACATCACATCACATCACAGCTACTCAATTGAAGGAACTACGAGTGGCAGTTTTCTGATCATCACAAACTATCTACATGCTCACATGACACCAAACTTCACATGATAGTTGCTTACTACTGCTGCAATGTTCTTAGCCACTCATTGCGCTGCTAATGTATCCACATCGGCTAATATCAAAGAAAATAAAACATACGCATTTGGTCCGCTCTGGCTATCGTGACGTCAAATCTATACGGTTCAGACCCTGACACAACCGTGGCACAACTTTCCTGTATGGCTCTGTTAAATCAACCAGAGTTACGACATCTCCGTTCACTTCTATGGAAAGGTCTAATGGCTGCTGCTTTACTTTACTTATCGACCATAGGGACAGCTATTGACAAGTCCTCGAACTGCAGCCCAGCTTTAAAGTTCTTAAATCACTTTACTTTAAATCGCTTTGTAGTAGGCCTAATACTATCCATGTTGTCAGTTGCACCATACAAGCTGCACGACCGCTGTAAATCACTTACTTTAGTAGGCCGCTTTTCTACCCCCTCAATGTCGCAACTCTTCTACTACTTGCTCTGGCTGTAACCCCTCCCCTCCTCCTCTCATTTACACTGATCGCTTCTACTACTTGCTCTGGCTGTAACCCCTCCCCTCCTCCTCTCATTTACACTGATCGGTGATCGCATTGCAAACAAGTGTTGCACTTGCCAGCACTTCTTCATAAGAAAGCGACCATCGGACCATCACTTTCACTCGCCCAGGACGCGAGATTTCTTTTCCTGCTATGGATGCGGGATAGCCCCCCGTGCTCACCGCGAGACAGCGAACGAGCATCCCACGATCTCCAGGCTTATATCCGCGCTGAAAACCACGGCGGCACCGTCACCTTCGGCAATTTGCCAAGGATTTCTTTCCAGCTGTTGCGGAGCGGTGAAAGCGTGTTTTCCTTTTTTTGTCTACAAAAGGTGTGTGCACTGTGCACGGACACAAATCTGAAATCTCCCATCATAATGTATGCGTGCGGTTTTGAAAACGTGACAGCATGTATCCTTACGACAATTCGCATAAAGTGCAATCACGCTTCGCTGTGTGCTTGCCTGGAAATATCAAAACTTTATGCATGGAGGGCTGAGGGTCCCCCTGCAGTGTGTCACATTGCAAGCATACAAGTCACCGGTTTGCAAAAACACAAGCCCAACACAAGGACAAAGAAGCTTCTTAGTCCAGGCAAAATAGATTTTCAAGTGGAATAAATTGTAACATGGGATTTTTCTTCACAGATCATTTCTTTGAGGTCTCCAGAACAACATATTAAAAGTCCCGAAAAATCCCAGTTGCAAATATGTTTAATTTCATAAAGTAATAGAATACATAGGCTCCAATGGAGTGATAGCCCCGCCCCCTCATATACAAACCCATTATAACTTAAAACTCCATTTTAACCATGATGGATTATTCAAAAACAACCCATCTTTTTTCTGGTGACTGATATTGTCCTCCTAATACGTGAGAGGACCGTGGAATTTCATTCACAGGTTTCAGTTATTTTTAAAATATTATTTTGGAAAATGTAGCTGCCTCCATATCTGGCTATGCCCACCCAAATGAATATTAAAAAAATAAATAAATGAAACCTGTAAATGAAATTCCACTGCCCTCACCTTTTTCTGGTGACTGATATAGTCCTCCTAATATGTGAGAGGGCAGTGGAATTTCATTTACAGGTTTCATTTATTTATTTTTTTAATATTCATTTGGGTGGGCATAGCCAGATATGGAGGCAGCTACATTTTCCAAAATAATATTTTAAAAATAACTGAAACCTGTGAATGAAATTCCACGGTCCTCTCACGTATTAGGAGGACAATATCAGTCACCAGAAAAAAGATGGGTTGTTTTTGAATAATCCATCATGGTTAAAATGGAGTTTTAAGTTATAATGGGTTTGTATAGGAGGGGGCGGGGCTATCACTCCATTGGAGCCTATGTATTCTATTACTTTATGAAATTAAACATATTTGCGCAACTGGGATTTTTCGGGACTTTTAATATGTTGTTCTGGAGACCTCAAAGAAATGATCTGTGAAGAAAAATCCCATGTTACAATTTATTCCAATTTTAGGTAAAACATGAGCTAAAATTACTGGCCTATTCTGTCGAGTTCAACACATTAGACATTAGGCTAACTAGCTACTACTACTTTGCTGTTGAAACTGAACTATTATACACCTTCGGTCAGCAGCCTATACAAATCACATTTAACACTAAAATCACACTACATTGTCAATATGCTAACTAAAACAATAGCCCACATATAACTTTTTTATAGGCTACTTTACACAGATTACACAGCCAGTAGCATTTTAACACATTAGACTAAATTGGCCATGGTAACTACAAAAACAGCCTATAGGAGTATATTTATTTTTCATTTTTATTTTTTGCCATAGGATCTACATATAACATATGGGATCTAATAGGAAATGTACACATGGTCCATGTGGTCCGATACAGTTGGCTATATACCTTACAACAGACCACATCATGAGTCGTGCACTGGTGTTTTATATATATATATATATATATATATATATATATATATATATATATATATATATATATATATATATATATATATATATATATATATATATATATATATATTTTTTATCCCCATGATTTTGTAACCCATTCCACCCAGTGCCAATTATCTAATGTGATCCTGGGCTCTACACACAGTAATAGTGTACTGTATATTCTTATACCTTTACTTTACCAACACTTATACTGCCATTACCTATGCTACAATTTCACGACCCACACGCAAATCATTTGGCCAGCAATATGTTTGTAATTGCTCTATTGGTTGATGGCCCAGGCAGGATATTTCATCCAGCGCTGGCCCTATCCAAAATGATGCCCCAGGCAGGATACGGTATTTCAACCAGTGCCGGCCCTATTCAAAATGATGCCATAGACAGGCTATTTTATCCGGCCACTGATGTGGGCACCCCTGACTGTTTTTAAAGGGACTTTATGCCACTTAAAAACACACAAACAATAAAGGGTCATTTTATTGTCTTCTCAGGCTCATGTGACTACCCACATGAGCAGTTTACAAGTTAATCTATTCATTATTTAGCCATTTGATGTTCATTTTAGCTGCCCCACCCCCTTTCTATACAAACCCATTATCTATCTACTATATACAAATGTAGCCTGTCGTCATCCTCCGTCATCCTCCGGCAGCAATGTAGAGCCCAGGATCACATTAGGTAATTGGCACTGGGTGGAATGGCTTACAAAATCATGGGGATAAAAAGAAAAGGAATATATCCAAAAACACCAGGGCACCACTCATGATGTGGTCTGGAAGCGTATACTGTTACTGTATATGGAGTTTGGACACACTGCACATTCACCAGGGGTTAGGCTACAATCATGGGTACAATAAGCATTGATGGAATATATATTTATTGCATTACTTTTTTACCACATGGACCATGTGTACATTTCCTATTACATCCCATATGTTGATCCAGCAGAAAAATAAAAATGAAAAATAAAATTACTCCTATAGGTTGTTTTGTAGTTACCACGGTCAATTTAGTCTAATGTCTTAATATTCTACTGGCTGTGTATTGTTCTGTGTAAAGTAGCCTATCAAAAGTTCTATGTAGGCTATTCTTTTAGTTAGCACTACTATTACAATTGCTCTTATGTTCAAAAATGAAGTCTCCTATGACGAAAGATGCAGTGTGCAAAGCGTACTAAAATACTTGACTTAACATTTTCCAAATTGGAGTGAGCGCAAATCGCCTGTCGCCACAACGGCACGGACTCTAGGCGTGAGGCCCGCGCAGCGGGCCTCATGTCTAGTGGATACAATTAGGCATTGTAAACAATCTTTCTCAATATGCTATACTTGTTTTAATAGCGCGTCTGTGTGTGTTGCGCAGGCACACACAAATGAAGTGTGCATGCACTTGCCTTAAAGGGGAATTCCACTCATTTTCAATATTTTACTATGTCATTAATATACCTTATGTTGTGTGGACATGAAAGTTCGCCCATTCTGCCTGGTGAAAAATCTTGATTCATCATCAAGATGTGTTTCACCATGTTAATGAGTTCCCTTTTTTCTGAGAGTGTACAAATGGAGAACCAAATGGACCCGCTAGGGTCCATTTGGTTCACATTTGTACACTCTCAGAAAAAAAAATGAAAATGGGTGAAATTCCCCTTTAAGAGGCGTCCCCCCACTTCTAAAACCAACACTGTTTTATGTGACGCTTTCACTTTAAATGATTGACCCCATAATGTTGTGTCCCGTTAGCATCTGGTAATCAATATGTCTGACCAGAACCTCTGGGTGCTGCCAGGGGACAGGACTATACTGTTCTCTCTCTGGGACCACATTCAGTGGACCAGGACATAAGTTTATTTTCTTTAAAACTCCTTTCTAACAAAGGAGTCATATCCACGTGTAAACAGACTGCTGGATCATCGTCAACAATCGGCATCAATAAATCACCTGATTGAAGTAAGTTCATGTCTTAAAAAAAACATCAGAATTAATGTAATTGAATTAATGCATGATTGGTTGGTCCAACACGCAACATGCAAGTTGTACGTCAATGTCACGATGATGTTTCATATTATGTGTATAAGTTACATCTTTTCAAATGCATCTATTGCTATAAAGCCTAAGGGCTCCATTTTTGTTACACGCTTGTTAACACGCTTTTTTACTATTTTGATCAACTTTTTGGAATAGTACAACATGCCAATCTATAGACACACTGTGAGCTTGCAGACTGGCCATTTTAACTATCGAAAAATGTTCTTGAAAATAGTTTTAAAAAGGAAAAGATGTTAAGGGATGAGGGGTTCAGCGGTGATGAGAATCTGTGTTTACTCTTCTACTGTGTATTGTATGTCCACTTGTTTACTTGTTTCAGACAGATCAGGGGTTTTCAACAGGTGGTCCGGGGACCACCAGTGGTTCTTAAGAGGGTTGCAGGTGGTCCTCAGGCTAAATGGTGGAAAGTTGGTTAACCAGATGTAACTCTTGAGAACGTAAAAATGAAACCAAAAGGACCCTTGCGGGGTTTCATTTTTACACTCTCAAGAGTTAAAATATTCATTATCTGAATTAGCACCAAGACGTTTACACTGTTTTGTTGTCAAAATAAGCCTGGCATTGTGAACAAAACCAAAATAATTATTTAGTTTTAGCTCTTTGGGGCTAAATTGTCCTCAAACGGTGGTCCGTGGCTCTAATTCTGAATAAATGGTGGGCCCTGGTATCAAAAAGGTTGAAAACCCCTGAGATAGATGCTTTTGTGGAGCTGTAGTGAGGCGTATGAAAGTGTGTCACCATGACAACATGACACATTCTACTCAGCGTATGTGTGTCAGATATTGATCACAAGTTACCCTCCCCCACCACAGGGCCAGATGTAACATTTCCCAACTGGGGGGGGCGGGGCAGGAGAAAATGGTATGGGTGAGGCTTCATCGGCGATAAATTCGCACCCATACCATTTTTCGGTTACATGACTTTTATTAGTCAAGTAAAGCATCAATATTAACATCAGTTGTTGCTGAAGTTGCAACAGACACGCAGCATGCATAAAGCCAAAGGTCTGACTCAGAGAGTTTTCTGTTTTCAATGATGAAATGCTGTTGGTTTAGTGGTGCCACAGCTGTAGTTAGTTAGTAGCAGTAGTTTCAAATCATTTTAAATATAAGCACTTTAATTTGAAATATCTTGGGTTGTTTTGCATGCCATCATGTTTGGTGGGGCAGACTGCCCCACCAAACATGATGATTAAAGGGGAATTGTTACATCTTTACATAAGAGAAAATGTCATAGTTTTGTTGTTGTTGGTCAGGATTGAAGTAGAAATAAATACATTCATTTGAAAAGGAAACATAGGGCCCCTTGGAGGCCAGAATCGGCACTGGATGTCCCGATACCAAAGTGTCGGATCAGCTCTTTTTGTCCCTTTTTCATCATATCGCCGGTATCTGCAAATACTGTCTGGGTATCAGAGAAGTATCAGTATTGGCCCTCATTTGTCATTATCGGGTCTGATGTGGAGTCATGTGGAGTTTGCTTTGGAATTTCCCAAGTGCATGTTTGAGAGAGGAGTAGGTCATTCCCAGTTGGTGACTTCGTATAAAGGTATTTTTTTCTTTTGTATGTTATTTTATAGCTTGCAACATACATCAACTAGTGATGCAACCTGGACACATGGTCAGTGATGATACCTGGACTCACTGAGTGTTTCGGGTCTTTCAACATCATACACTCTCCTCCAGGCGACCCAGCCGGGGTTGATCAGACCCCAACTTGTGTCCAGGATGCGCTACCCTACCCACGGGTCTCCTCTCCTGATCCACAGCCACCGTGAGGCAACCTCTGCTGCCTCTGTGGCTTCCTTAACGGCCCTTCACGGCTCCTTCAGTATTTGGTATCGGTATCGGCTAACACAAAAATTGTGGTATCGGGACTTCCCTAATAATACTGTATTGATCTCTCCAGGTGAATCCATCATGGCTGCTGATTCAGACTATAATAATACTGTATTGATCTCTCCAGGTGAATCCATCATGGCTGCTGATTCAGACTATAATAATACTGTATTGATCTCTCCAGGTGAATCCATCATGGCTGCTGATTCAGACTATAATAATACTGTATTGATCTCTCCAGGTGAATCCATCATGGCGGCTGATCCAGACATATTGAACCTGTTATTCATCGCCGGGGCAACGCTGGCCATCCCCATCCTGGCCTTCGTAGCATCCTTCCTGCTGTGGCCGTCTGCACTCATAAAGGTCTACTACTGGTAAGAAGCAGGGCCGGATCTAGGCATGGGGGGGGGGGGGGCTAAATGCCTAGCCTGCCCCGTCAATGATGGCATGCAAAACAACCCACAATATTTCAAATTAAAGTGCTTATACTTAAAATGATGTGAAACACTACTACTGCTACTAACTAACTAGAGCTGTGTCACCACTAAACCAACAGCATTTCATCATTGAAAACAGAAAACTCTCTGAGTCAGACCTTTAGCTTTATGCATGCTGCGTGTCTGTTGCAACTTCAACAACATCAACTGATGTTATTATTGATGCTTTACTTGACTAATAAAAGTCCTGCAACTGAAAATGGGTGCGACTTCATCACCCGTGGTCAAATGGACCCTCACGGGTCCATTGAGTTTCATTTTACCACTCTCAAGAGTTACATATCTATAAGGGTCCATCATTTAGTCTGCAGGGACCACCTGGAATCCTCTCAGGGACCACTGGTGGTCCCCGGACCACTGGTTGAGAATCCCTGACATAGTGCATAACATTCACCCATTCACAGGTCAATTGTGTTGGCAACCATGGAAGTCACAATCAGCACATGGGGAGAAATTTGGGGTTCAGTGCCTTGCCCAAGGACACTTAGACGTGTAGACAGGAGGAGCCGGGATTCGATCCACCAACCCATAGGTGATTGATTGGACGACCTGCTCTACCTCTGTGTAGGTTAGGACTCTCACGTATAGTGATTTTTCCTATTGCCCCCCCCCCCCCCCCCCCCTCCCCCATGCCCATGCCTTGATCCGCCCCTGATTTCCTCTCTATGTGCAGGTACTGGAGGAGGGTCTATAGATCTGTTATATTCTCTATGTGTAGTTACTGGAGGAGGGTCTATAGATCTGTTATCTCCTCTCTATAGGTACTGGAGGAGGGTCTATAGATCTGTTATATTCTCTATGTAGGTACTGGAGGAGGGTCTATAGATCTGTTATCTTCTCTCTATAGGTACTGGAGGAGGACGCTGGGCTTGCAGATCCGTTATGCAGACTGTGGAGGATATCGTTTCTGCTTCTCATCCAGAGGGAAGGCAGGGGGGCTGAGACCCTCCATCCTGCTGCTGCATGGGTTCTCTGAACACAAGGACTCATGGCTCACTGTGGTTAAGGTGTTAAATACTACTAATACTACTCAGGGGCAGATCTAGGCATGGGTCTGCCCCAGTCTGCCCCACCAAACATGATGGCATGCAAAACAACCCAAGATATTTCAAATAAGTGCTTATATTTAAAATGATGTGAAACACTACTACTGCTATAACTAATTACAGCTGTGTCACCACTAAACCAACAGCATTTCATCATTGAAAACAGAAAACTCTCTGAGTCAGACCTTTAGCTTTATGCATGCTGCGTGTCTGTTGCAACTTCAACAACAACTGATGTTATTATTGATGCTTTACTTGCCTAATAAAAGTCCTGTAAGCAAAAATGGTATGGGGGCGGCTTCACCTGCCCCCCTAATTGAAAAATGTTCCGCCCCTGGACTCATGGCTCACTGCAGTCAAGGTATTAACAACTGTTATTAATGCTACTACTAATACTACTACTGAGAATCATGGCTCACTGTGGTCGATTTCAGGCATATGTCTGTAAAGGCCCTTATCACTAAAACTGTGTGGGCGCTGCTCTAGCGCCACCCGGAGCTCAGTCTGAATTGGTTTGAAAACAACTCCTTCTCTGCTCATGTAACACCCGGGATTCAAACCCGGGTCTCCCGCGTGAAAGTCCAACATCTTAACCACTAGACCAAGAGGACATCCCCCTGGTCCGGGGGCAGATACTAGAGTTTGGAGGCCATCACCACAGAGGCTGTAGCCACCTGCTACACTCATACATAAACACTGGAAAGGTTGCCTCTATTTCCTTTAATAATAATCATGTCTTCCTTTTCCTCAGTATCTTCCTAAACATCTCCACATAGTGTGTGTGGACATGCCTGGACATGAAGAAACCACCAGGACCAACAACTCAGACGATTACGCCATTGAGGGACAGGTTCGAAGAATACGCCAGGTACAGATGATACCCTCTCACATCTACGTGTACTGTCCCTGCATGTGAAAAAGGAAATAACACTTTTCTATTCTTCTGTCACTCAAAAAGGTGTATGCCAACAACCCTTAGTTATAACAAGTCAGGGAAGTTAATACCCCCACATTACCCCCCACTTAATTTTGTAGGAAGTTTTTAATTGGTTATAATCACTTATAATAATTCAGTTTGTAGGAAGGTTTTAATTGGTTATAATCATGTTTCAGTATGTAGGAAGGTTTTAATTGGTTATAATCATGTTTCAGTATGTAGGAAGGTTTTAATTGGTTATAATCATGTTTCAGTTTGTAGGAAGGTTTTAATTGGTTATAATCACAATTCAGTTTGTAGGAAGGTTTTAATTGGTTATAATCATGTTTCAGTATGTAGGAAGGTTTTAATTGGTTATAATCATGTTTCAGTTTGTAGGAAGGTTTTAATTGGTTATAATCATGTTTCAGTTTGTAGGAAGGTTTTAATTGGTTATAATCACAATTCAGTTTGTAGGAAGGTTTTAATTGGTTATAATCATGTTTCAGTATGTAGGAAGGTTTTAATTGGTTATAATCATGTTTCAATATGTAGGAAGGTTTTAGTTGGTTATAATCATGTTTCAGTTTGTAGGAAGGTTTTAATTGGTTATAATCACTTATAATCATTCAGTTTGTAGGAAGGTTTTAATTGGTTATAATCATGTTTCAGTATGTAGGAAGGTTTTAATTGGTTATAATCATGTTTCAGTATGTAGGAAGGTTTTAATTGGTTATAATCATGTTTCAGTATGTAGGAAGGTTTTAATTGGTTATAATCATTCAGTTTGTAGGAAGGTTTTAATTGGTTATAATCATGTTTCAGTATGTAGGAAGGTTTTAATTGGTTATAATCATGTTTCAGTATGTAGGAAGGTTTTAATTGGTTATAATCATGTTTCAGTTTGTAGGAAGGTTTTAATTAGTTATAATCATGTTCCAGCCAGTTTGTAAGGAGGTTTTAATTGGTTATAAGTTCCAGATAAGTTTGTAGGAAGGTTTTAATTAGTTGTAATCATGTTTCAGTCAGTTTGTAAGGAGGTTTTAATGTGTGGTATTGATGTTTCAGTTTGTAATGAGGTTTTAATGTGTGGTACTGATGTTTCAGTTTGTAATGAGGTTTTAATGTGTGGTACTGATGTTTCAGTTTGTAATGAGGTTTTAATGTGTGGTACTGATGTTTCAGTTTGTAATGAGGTTTTAATAGTTGGTACTGATGTTTCAGTTTGTAGAAAGCGTCTGTCTGAACAGTAATGATGTTTCAGTTTGTAGAAAGCGTGTGTCTGAACAGTAATGATGTTTCAGTTTGTAGAAAGCGTGTGTCTGAACAGTAATGATGTTTCAGTTTGTAGAAAGCGTGCGTCTGAACAGTAATGATGTTTCAGTTTGTAGAAAGCGTGTGTCTGAACAGTAATGATGTTTCAGTTTGTAGAAAGCGTGCGTCTGAACAGTAATGATGTTTCAGTTTGTAGAAAGCGTGCGTCTGTCTGAACAGTAATGATGTTTCAGTTTGTAGAAAGCGTGCGTCTGAACAGTAATGATGTTTCAGTTTGTAGAAAGCGTGCGTCTGAACAGTAATGATGTTTCAGTTTGTAGAAAGCGTGCGTCTGAACAGTAATGATGTTTCAGTTTGTAGAAAGCGTGCGTCTGAACAGTAATGATGTTTCAGTTTGTAGAAAGCGTGCGTCTGAACAGTAATGATGTTTCAGTTTGTAGAAAGCGTGCGTCTGAACCGGAGAGCGTTCCACCTGGTTGGGACGTCCATGGGAGGAAACGTAGCAGGAGTTTACGCAGCCTGTTACCCTGCTGATGTCTGCAGTGTCACTGTCATCTGCCCTGACGGTCAGTGTGTGTGTGTGTGTGTGTGTGTGTGTGTGTGTGTGTGTGTGTGTGTAGGGGCAGATCTAGGCATTGACATGGGGGGGCAATGCCCCCCTAAATTCCCAGTCTGCCCCACCAAACACGATGGCATGCAAACAAACAACCCAAGATATTTCAAATTAAAGTGCTTATATTCAAAATGATTTGAAACACTACTACTGCTACTAACTAACTACAGCTGTGTCACCACTAAACCAACAGCATTTCATCATTGAAAACAGAAAACTCTCTGAGTCAGACCTTTAGCCATACCATTTTCTCCTGCCCCCCAATTAATCTTATAGAGCATAAAGGATGCAGCATTCACACGAGGATCAGACATCAGTGTAACAGTAACATTATAACCCTCACGTGTAACATTATAACCCTCAGGTGTAACATTGTAACCCTCAGGTGTAACATTGTAACCCTCAGGTGTAACATTGTAACCCTCAGGGATCAGGCCTCAGTGTAACATTGTAACCCTCAGGTGTAACATTGTAACCCTCAGGTGTAACATTGTAACCCTCAGGGATCAGGCCTCAGTGTAACATTGTAACCCTCAGGGATCAGACCTCAGTGTAACATTGTAACCCTCAGGTGTAACATTGTAACCCTCAGGGATCAGGCCTCAGTGTGACAGTAACATTGTAACCCTCAGGGATCAGGCCTCAGTGTAACAGTAACATTGTAACCCTCAGGGATCAGGCCTCAGTGTAACATTGTAACCCTCAGGGATCAGGCCTCAGTGTAACATTGTAACCCTCAGGGATCAGGCCTCAGTGTAACATTGTAACCCTCAGGGATCAGGCCTCAGTGTAACATTGTAACCCTCAGGGATCAGGCCTCAGTGTAACATTGTAACCCTCAGGGATCAGGCCTCAGTGTAACATTGTAACCCTCAGGGATCAGGCCTCAGTGTAACATTGTAACCCTCAGGGATCAGGCCTCAGTGTAACATTGTAACCCTCAGGGATCAGGCCTCAGTGTAACATTGTAACCCTCAGGGATCAGACCTCAGTGTAACATTGTAACCCTCAGGGATCAGGCCTCAGTGTAACATTGTAACCCTCAGGGATCAGGCCTCAGTGTAACAGTAACATTGTAACCCTCAGGGATCAGACCTCAGTGTAACAGTAACATTGTAACCCTCAGGGATCAGACCTCAGTGTAACAGTAACATTGTAACCCTCAGGGATCAGGCCTCAGTGTAACATTGTAACCCTCAGTGTAACATTGTAACCCTCAGGGATCAGGCCTCAGTGTAACATTGTAACCCTCAGGTGTAACATTGTAACCCTCAGGTGTAACATTGTAACCCTCAGGGATCAGGCCTCAGTGTAACAGTAACATTGTAACCCTCAGGGATCAGGCCTCAGTGTAACAGTAACATTGTAACCCTCAGTGTAACATTGTAACCCTCAGGGATCAGGCCTCAGTGTAACATTGTAACCCTCAGGTGTAACATTGTAACCCTCAGGTGTAACATTGTAACCCTCAGGGATCAGGCCTCAGTGTAACAGTAACATTGTAACCCTCAGGGATCAGGCCTCAGTGTAACAGTAACATTGTAACCCTCAGGGATCAGGCCTCAGTGTAACAGTAACATTGTAACCCTCAGGGATCAGGCCTCAGTGTAACATTGTAACCCTCAGGGATCAGGCCTCAGTGTAACAGTAACATTGTAACCCTCAGGGATCAGGCCTCAGTGTAACAGTAACATTGTAACCCTCAGGGATCAGGCCTCAGTGTAACAGTAACATTGTAACCCTCAGGGATCAGGCCTCAGTGTAACAGTAACATTGTAACCCTCAGGGATCAGGCCTCAGTGTAACAGTAACATTGTAACCCTCAGGGATCAGGCCTCAGTGTAACAGTAACATTGTAACCCTCAGGGATCAGGCCTCAGTGTAACAGTAACATTGTAACCCTCAGGGATCAGGCCTCAGTGTAACATTGTAACCCTCAGTGTAACATTGTAACCCTCAGGGATCAGGCCTCAGTGTAACCCTCAGGTGTAACATTGTAACCCTCAGGGATCAGGCCTCAGTGTAACATTGTAACCCTCAGGGATCAGACCTCGGTGTGACAGTAAGTTCTCCAGCCACGTGGATGAGATGGAACACAACCACCCCGACAGTGTGAGCGTCCCTCTGATCCCCTCCAGCCCTGAGGAGATGGAGGACATGCTGAGACTCTGCTCACATGTCCGCTTCAGAGTCCCACAGCAGGTCTGCTAACACACACAAAACAATGCTTTAAAGATAAACGAAAACAGTGAATGAAAAAAAACCCTCACATATTAGGGGATAGGGGTTTTCAACAGATGGTCCGAGGACCACCAGTGGTCCTTGAGAGGGTTCCAGGTGGTCCCCAGGCTAAATGATGGAAAGTTGGTTAACCAGATGTAACTCTTGAGAGTGTGAAAATGAAACCAAATGGACCCTTACGGGTCCATTTGGTTTCATTTTCACACTCTCAAAGAGTTAAAAATATTCATTATCTGAATCAGCATCACTTAATTAAGAAGTCTACACTGTTTTGTTGGCAAAATACAGCCTGGATTTGTAGATAAAATCAAAGGAATTCTTTAATTTTACGTCTTTGGTGTGAAAAAAATGTAATCAAATGGTGGTCCGTGGCTCAAATGCTGAATAAATGGTGGTCCCTGGAGTCAAAAAGGTTGAAAACCCCTGTATTAGGAGCCGGACACTATTAGTCACCAGAAAAAGGATTAACAGCTAATTAATTCATGCCATTAACTTGTTTCAACAGCCTTAGATTACAATTTAACTTAACTTAACTTTTTTTGTATACATGGTACTGCAGATTCTCCAAGGCTTGGTGGACGTCCGGCTTCCTCACAATGACTTTTATCATCAAGGTTAGTTAGTACTTCTACTAGTACTTTTTTTCGTTGATAATTCTCTCTATGTGTGTCGCCTTGCTCAGATCTCGAAGCCATTGTTGAAACACAGGAGTCGACAGGACTACCTTCAGATAGGGGCGGATGTAACATTTCCCAATTGGGGGGACAGGAGAAAATGGTATGGGGGCGGCTTCATCGCCCGTGGCGCGAAGCGACACGGGCGATGGAGCCGCTCCCATACCATTTAGCGACACGGGCGATGGAGCCGCTCCCATACCGTTACAGGACTTTTATTAGGCAAGTAAGGCATCAATAATAACATCAGTTGTTGTTGAAGTTGCAACAGACACGCAGCATGCATAAAGCTAAAGGTCTGACTCAGAGAGTTTTCTGTTTTCAATGATGAAACGCTGTTGGTTTAGTGGTGACAGAGTTGTAGTTAGTTAGTAGCAGTAGTAGTGTTTCAAACCATTTTAAAAATAAGCACTTTAATGCAAAATATCTTGGGTTGTTTTGCATGCCATCGTGTTTGGTGGGGCAGACTGGGCATTTAGGGGGACATTGACCCCCCCCCCCCCATGCCCTGCCTAAATCCGCCCCTGGCTGTTATGTGTTCTCTGCAGTTTTCATGGAGCTTATCGGAGAAAAGTCCAGATATGCGTTCCAGGATCACCTGCACCTGATCACAGCACCGCTGCAGGTCATCTGGGGGAAACAAGACCAGGTACAACATCATATGAAGACCTTTCAGTTGCTCTTCAATAAATGATATAGTATATATTTTTCACACTGAAGATGTGAAGAAGTGCCTTGGTTTCCTTTTTTCTTTTTAAAAGTCTGCAGTCTACACCTTTTGGTTTTAAGCAGCAATAAAAGTTTTAAGAAGAACCATTCTTGTCTATGATCTCACCTGAACCACCAAAGAGCACCCACCTGAGAGCCACCAACTTCATTTCCAGCAGCACGTCCATATCTTTTTGTTAACATCATATGAAGAGTTTGGGGTGTGTGGAGCGTTGTCCAGGCGGTCTCATAGTGAATGTACTGTTATTGCTCCCCTCCCAGGTGGTGGATGTGTCTCATAGTGAATGTACTGTTATTGCTCCCCTCCCAGGTGGTGGATGTGTCTGGGGCAGCGGTCATAGAGTCTCATAGTGAATGAACTGTTATTGCCCCCCTCCCAGGTAGTGGATGTGTCTCATAGTGAATGTACTGTTATTGCTCCCCTCCCAGGTGGTGGATGTGTCAGGGGCAGCGGTCATAGAGTCTCATAGTGAATGTACTGTTATTGCCCCCCTCCCAGGTGGTGGATGTGTCGGGGGCAGCGGTCATAGAGTCTCATAGTGAATGTACTGTTATTGCACCCCTCCCAGGTGGTGGATGTGTCAGGGGCAGCGGTCATAGAGTCTCATAGTGAATGTACTGTTATTGCCCCCCTCCCAGGTAGTGGATGTGTCTCATAGTGAATGTACTGTTATTGCTCCCCTCCCAGGTGGTGGATGTGTCAGGGGCAGCGGTCATAGAGTCTCATAGTGAATGTACTGTTATTGCCCCCCTCCCAGGTGGTGGATGTGTCAGGGGCAGCGGTCATAGAGTCTCATAGTGAATGTACTGTTATTGCTCCCCTCCCAGGTGGTGGATGTGTCAGGGGCAGCGGTCATAGAGTCTCATAGTGAATGTACTGTTATTGCCCCCCTCCCAGGTGGTGGATGTGTCAGGGGCAGCGGTCATAGAGTCTCATAGTGAATGTACTGTTATTGCCCCCCTCCCAGGTGGTGGATGTGTCAGGGGCAGCGGTCATAGTGAATGTACTGTTATTGCTCCTCTCCCAGGTGGTGGATGTGTCGGGGGCAGCAGTCATAGAGTCTCATAGTGAATGTACTGTTATTGCCCCCCTCCCAGGTGGTGGATGTGTCAGGGGCAGCGGTCATAGAGTCTCATAGTGAATGTACTGTTATTGCCCCCCTCCCAGGTGGTGGATGTGTCTCATAGTGAATGTACTGTATTGCACCCCTCCCAGGTGGTGGATGTGTCTCATAGTGAATGTACTGTTATTGCTCCCCTCCCAGGTGGTGGATGTGTCTCATAGTGAATGTACTGTTATTGCTCCCCTCCCAGGTGGTGGATGTGTCTCATAGTGAATGTACTGTTATTGCTCCCCTCCCAGGTGGTGGATGTGTCTCATAGTGAATGTACTGTTATTGCTCCCCTCCCAGGTGGTGGATGTGTCTCATAGTGAATGTACTGTTATTGCTCCCCTCCCAGGTGGTGGATGTGTCTCATAGTGAATGTACTGTTATTGCTCCCCTCCCAGGTGGTGGATGTGTCTCATAGTGAATGTACTGTTCCAGGTGGTGGATGTGTCAGGGGCAGCGGTCATAGTGAATGTACTGTTATTGCTCCTCTCCCAGGTGGTGGATGTGTCGGGGGCAGCAGTCATAGAGTCTCATAGTGAATGTACTGTTATTGCCCCCCTCCCAGGTGGTGGATGTGTCGGGGGCAGCGGTCATAGAGTCTCATAGTGAATGTACTGTTATTGCCCCCCTCCCAGGTGGTGGATGTGTCAGGGGCAGCGGTCATAGCAGAGAGCCTTCCAGGGTGCAGGCTGGACCTGCTGGAGAACTGTGGCCACTGGGTGGCGATGGAGAGACCCCGCAGGACCGCCAAGCTGCTCCTGGACTTCATCATCTCACAGCAGGACCACAGGGAGAGCAGAGGGAAGAAGAAATCCTCCTGAAAAACACTAAATAATGTCTATCTATCTTTCTATCTATTTAGATCAGGGGTTTTCAACAGGTGGTCCGGGGACCACCAGTGGTCCTTGAGAGAGTTCCAGGTGGTCCCCTATGATAAAGAGAGAGGATATATTACGGGGGTGTGTCGCAGGCTGGTTCCGGAGGTTTGCACATGCGCAGTGTAAACAGGAACTGCTATGGTGGAATCTGATTCGACCATAGCAGTTCCTGTTTACACTGCGCATGTGCAAACCTCCGGAACCAGCCTGCGACACACCCCCGTAATATATCCTCTCTCTTTATCATAGGTGGTCCCCAGGATAAATGATGGAAAGTTGGTTAACCAGATGTAACTCTTGAGAATGTAAAAATGAAACCAAATGGACCCTTGCGGGTCCATTTGGTTTCATTTTCACACTCTCAAGAGTTAAAATATTCATCATCTGAATTAGCACTATTTAATTAAGAAGTCTACACTGTTTTGTTTGCAAAATCCAGCCTGAAATTGTCAACAAAACCAAAAATAATTCTTTAGTTTTAGGTCTTTGGGGCTAAAATGTCATCAAATGGTGGTCCGTGGCTCAAATGCTGAATAAATGGTGGTCCCTGGTGTCAAAAAGGTTGAAAACCCCTGGTCTAGACAGAAAGAGACAGACAGACAGACAGACAGACACACACACACACACACACACACACACACACACACACACACACACACACACACACACACACACACACACACACACACACACACACACACACACACACACACCGTTTTCATTCACCGTTTCCTGAAAAGTAACTTGAATTGTTCAAAAAGAAAAAAGACTGTAGTCATGAATAAAATGTTCTCATGTACAGATATATTTGCTTTTTGTTATTCATAATAATTGTGATTCAGAAGAAGAATTCATTGTTATTTGTTACTTCATAAGGTTCCCAACTAGACCACTGATGGTTAAGCAGTATTATTGGTTTTGGAATGGAACCAGAAGGGGCAGGCCTACGCTCCTTCATTTTAACATCAGTGGGTGCTTGGAGGGGTAGGCTACACATTTTCTGAGGTGGTACTTCAGTATAAAATGGCCCAACCATTTCATACCAACCATTTCATACTGTCAGAAATATGCCATAAAACACTGTTTGACACTATAGATTCTAGTTTCTGACAATGGATGGATTCTAGTTTCTGACCCTAGATTCTAGGTTCTAACACTAGATTCTAGTTTTTGACACTAGATTCTAGTATCTGACACACATTCTAATTAACAATACAATGTAATTGTTATGTTCATGTCAAATAAATATACATAGCACAATATAAATGCACTGTAGTCGATTTAGTATACTAAAGCATATGGACTTTTATTCAAAAGACTGCTTAACACTTACTAAAAATATAACTAATTATCTGACCCCAGTTGGAACAAGCTTTGATTGATTCACATTTGGAAAATGTTGATTGATGTTGAAACTTGAATGTTGATTTTTGAGCAACATTTTGCCAGTTATCTCTCCTAAATTGTGGGAGTAAATCCTTAGTTTTGGGTCGGAGAGACTAAACTCAACATCATGATGGTCTGTGGCTAAAATACAGAATAACTAACAGAATAACTACAGAATAAATACTCTAATGTCAATCAAAACTGTGAAATATCATTTATTACATCAATAATTTTAAAAAATGGCCGACATACCGCTTACTTCTCTCGCACAACCTGGCAACATTAACGTAACCGTTGCAGTGCGCTACTACTTGCTAAACCTGGCAACACTGGGCACGTGACCTGACGCACTTCCGTTGTTGTTGATGTCGTCGTCATTACGTCGTGCTGTTTTTATCTAATGATCAGAGCGTCAACACAGCGACCAGCAGCAGATCCATCCCCAGCCAGACCGCACAGGCCTCGGGGTAAAGTAGTGCAGTCAGGCCGCTGAGACTCGCCTCTGTCCCGGCGGGGAGGAGGTAGGTAGGAGGGTAGGAGATATGGAGGCCATGGACCTAGACCCGGACCTGGACCAGGAGCTGATGCAGAGGTTCAGCTGCATGGGGACCACCGACAAGGACATCCTCATCCAGGAGTTCCAGAGGCTGCTGGGCTTCCAGCTCAACCCGGCGGGATGCGCCTTCTTCCTGGACATGAGCAACTGGTGAGGCCGGGGATGGAGAGAGGGCCGCCGCGGGCCTTCCCGTCCAGAGACAGACAGATAGTGTCAGGGAGTGTTTTGCGACATTCAGGGGGTCAGAAACTGTAGCGCTCGAGCTGCTGTTCGTGCAAGCCTGAATAGGGAGAAGCTGCAGTTGGAAATGCATTGTTTTCAACGAGATTCGGCACAAATAACATAAGAGCTATTTTAGGGCAGGTGTGCAACATAACAAACTGTTGTGTTGCACACAATACAGCAAACCAGTTGTAAACCAAGCTGGATTTGGGAAACAAAACGACAATTCTTCTACATTCTCTAGTTGTGTAGACTTCCTAAAAAGGGATAGTTCAGATGTAACACTTCAGAGTGTAAACATGAAATAGCGGGTCCATTTGGTTTCATGCGTCGATTTGGTTTCAGCGGGTCCATTTGGTTTCATGTTTACACCCTCAAGAGTTACATCTGGTTAACCAGCTTTCCATCATTTAGCCTGGGGACCTCATGGGACCCTCTCAAGGACCACTGGTGGTCCCTGTACCACTGGTTGAAAACCACTGGTGTTCAGTAAAGGCTAAAGTCTCTGTAATGTTTATATTGTACTATTACTGCAAGACAAACAAGACTAAAGAGATTTAAGACAATTAAAGCTGGGCTGTTGTTGCTGCATTGGACATGTCAGGACATGTCCCCATTTGTCCCCCTTCTCAATAGAAGTCTATGTAGAAGAGCCACCATTGGACTGACCCTATGCAGTGAACGGAGTTGTCGTAACTCTGTACATACATATATATACTCTAAGGCTCCGCTGGAGGCTTGGTGCTGTCCTGGGTGTTTGTAACTGTTGTTGTGTTTATATCAATGATTTCCAACCCTTTGTGTGTCAATTATGACCCATTATGCATCAGGCATGTGAGCCACGGACCACCATCTGTTGACATTTAGTCTATCAGACTCAAAACTTTGACTGTTTTGTTGTTGGATTTGGTCCACACCTCCATGCTGCTGCTGTGTTTATGTGGCAGCAGCAGAGACAGAGAGATAACGATGGTTCTACTTTATCTAATCGTGTACGTGTTGTGTTGTAAACGAGGCAGTGCAGATGGTTTAGCGATAATCTAACTACTGGGGGAGTAAAATAATACCAAATGGACCCGTAAGGGGTCTCAAAAGATAAAAGATCCGTGTAAGGGACTATAACAGGTACATCATTTAGCTGGGGAACAGGTGACAGTCTACTCTCTGAGCCAGCAAAATAAACCGACTATATATGTATTTATATTTTATTAATAAGTGATAAGAAATGAATTTACTCATTTAAAAAGGGTGCTATTTTTGTTTAATCGTGCTTGTTTTATCTAAGGCTTGGGAAATGAGACTTTCTATATGAAGGAACACACTAGGAGAGTGCAGACGTCATTATTACTTGTGCGTTGCTACAATGTTGCAATCCGCCCTGCTGGTGAAGTTTGATCTGTGTCAGAGTTGTTACATAGTTGTTACATTGCTGTTACACTGTTGTTACATTGTTTCTATGGAGCTGACAGGCCATTGTGACAATTACCACACAAGTAATTGCAAAATAATAGTTTCAGATACGCATGCTTTTGATGTTGGTGTAATCACAATAACATTATAGACAAAAGTGAGGGTGCAAATTGTGATTGACTGGAATGACATTACTTGGTAATGTTTTGATTGGTTTAGCATGGAATGCTGCCAGGGTCCATTTGGTTCACATTTACACACTCTCAGGAAAAAATAAATAAAAATAAAATGCGGCTCCAGACAGATTTTGAATTTATAGGCCGTGTGCTGATTCCAGATTAAGGCTTAGAAAATGAATTCCGTTCCCATGTCAGGGGGACTACAAATGCAATGCATTTTTGCATAGACCATACCCTTCTGAACATTGGGTTAAAAGTTCTACTCATAATATCCTGCAGTATTTTGTCAGGAGCCAGATATGTACAACAAGTCTGTAACTAAAAAACGAAAATCGTATGTTGCTCTTTTTGCTTGTAAAATGTGATCTATTGATTTTGGCAACCCAAAATCTTTCCCAAATGTCATAAATACATATACCTAACATCTAAAACAATTATTGGTGCTATAGTTTACTCATATGTGAATTTAGATAATGAAACATAGCAAATTTGTTAAAAAAACGCTTCACCTTAAGTGATTGTCATCCAGCACAATGTAACATGCACATAGTAAATTTAGCCAAAAACTTATGTTTCATACATAAAAATGTTCTCAACCTACTGTGTAATGAAATGCATTAAAGAACATCAACACATCCTACCCCAAAATGGATGATAATCTATGAAAATGTTACCACGCCCCTAAATTGGAATATGGCAAAAATGCACATGACTACAAATGAATGCACTGAAAGTCAGAATTATTGCAGCAAATGGTATGAAACATTTATTAAAGTGTCACAGCATCTGTCATTTGTGTGTGTGTGTGTGTGTGTGTGTGTGTGTGTGTGTGTGTGTGTGTGTGTGTGTGTGTGTGTGTGTTTGGTGGAGGGCTGTAAATAACAGTGAACAAAGGCGTCTTGATGGCAAGCTGAAAGGTGTGACCTCCCAGCATTCCTACCTAAAACTTATTGTTATTATTTTGTCTCATAATGCGCGCGCGTGTGTGTGCGTGTGTGCGTGTGTGTGCGTGTGTGTGTGTGTGTGTGTGTGTGTGTGTGTGTGTGTGTGTGTGTGTGTGTGAGAGAGAGAGGGGGAGGGGGCTTACCTGCAGACAGTGTTTCTGCTCGAGAAAGTTGATCCTTCGTCCGTTTGCCTCCCATTCAGAAGTGGTTACGTCGGGGGTGCTGCTCTCGGGCGGACCAGCGACTGCTTCTGGCTCTTCTCTCTCCTCCGTCTGTGCACAGCGTTTCTCAGCCAAACCCAATCGTCTTTTGCAAATAAAACGACGGTAACACATTGCATGAAAACCAGCATCCTCGGGAACATTATTAAACTCCACGTCCACGCAGTGTTTAAAAGTTTCGGCGATAGCTTTACTTTCGCCGTCCAGACAAAGCCATTGTTTGACAACGGACCTGTAAGTGTCCCACCTTGTTTTAGTAAAATCCTCAACGTCCTCATTCTGTACGGTCAAAAAGTGCATATAGCATCGTTTTGAGTCGCTTGACTGCTTTTTACGTACTTTTCTTCTTTGTTTTGGTTTGTTTTGCTCTGTTTCGCTACTCGAACTGCTTGTCGCCATGTTTCTAAACTTATTATGGCCCAGAGAATAAACCTAGTCCAAGATTGGTCCCCGTGACCAAAACCGCAGCACTCCCCTCGCAGAGATTACTCCGCGCTGAGTGCGCCTTGAAAAAAACAGTGCCGTCTTTGACGACCGATTATAAAAATACTGCAGGATAAAACGAGTAGAACTTTTTTATCTGCACTTTCTACCTATAGATCTATTTTATGAGGTGAAAATTATTTAGTCCGCCTGCCGTGGAAATGGGATTAAACGAAAATCCATATCACAATATGGTCTACATTCTACTGTAATGTATTCCACCTTACACCAACTGTCTTTTCTCAAAAGAGTGACATCTGTTGAGATTATGGCACACATAATAATTATAACACAGTATCAAAGTTTTATTACTTGCATCAGTGAGCAGAGCAGGTGCAAGTTAAGCGATTGGTGTGTGTTCGGCGGTCCCTTGGAGTACTCTGATTGGTCGGCTTAGATGGTGACATAATGGTGATGTAAGTACGAAACCTTAATAACTAATGTCATGAGTATTGGCTCGCTCTGCTTACACACGAGTAGGCCATCGCCGGCTACTTGTGTGCAACGCTCAAGTTTGCACTCTACTGAGTGCTGATCTAGTGTTATTAGTGGGGTTGCTTGAAGGGGAACCCCACTATTGTTATGGTGATGAGTTTTTTCTGTGACATTTTTTCTCTTTTTTCACCTTGTGATGACAATAGCCTATACGTTGTATAATCAAAATGATTTGATTGGCTGAGCGAGGAAGGTGATGTATGATGATGTAAAACTTTATTTTACTACGTCACCATGTTTTCTCTGTACCATATAAATCCATGTATTATGGATGTCACCCACATGGTGAGTTTATGATCACTGATGTTGTAATGTTGAGATACATCATACATCACGTTCTTTGCTCAGCCAATCGAATCATTTCGATGTTACATCCAGGAAATAATGGTAACCATTACACCATTACAATATCATCGGGGCAACCCCACTTTGCAATTGCATAATTCTATTTCTAGTTTTTACATACGGCTTAGCCTAGTTCATGTTTGACAAAGCTGCTGTCAGAGACTACAGTTCATTATTTCCTGCTATGGATATAGGCCAAATAACAGAACCTTATAGCCATTATGCCTCTCCTCAGACACTCTCTTCTACAGTATATGGCCCCTGTTCTATTAATTAAATGTTTTCCTTATTGGGCAAAGGGTGATGCAAATGAATGGGCTGCATGAATACATTCCCCTTGATTTAATAGACAATATATATTCTTTATTCATCGGATAGGCTGTGTCTCGCCATACACACATGCATAATTGCTATTCCTCATGCAGCATAATATCGGAGAGTAAATTGTAAATTCAGTTAGGGCCTACACAATGAATCCACACTTTTTCTTTTGATAGCCTTCCGTATCTTGTTTAATTTTCTGTCCTAGGAATTGTAGGTCTACTAATGAATCATGGGTATGGGGAGGAGTGGTGTGGTGCTTGTAATGGTGAAGAAATTGGGAGACTGATAGACCATATTGTGATATGGATTTTCGTTTAATCCCATTTCCACGGCAGGCGGACTAAATAATTTTCACCTCATAAAATAGATCTATAGGTAGAAAGTGCAGATAAAAAAGTTCTACTCGTTTTATCCTGCAGTATTTTTATAATCGGTCGTCAAAGACGGCACTGTTTTTTTCAAGGCGCACTCAGCGCGGAGTAATCTCTGCGAGGGGAGTGCTGCGGTTTTGGTCACGGGGACCAATAGGGGACTAGGTTTATTCTCTGGGCCATAATAAGTTTAGAAACATGGCGACAAGCAGTTCGAGTAGCGAAACAGAGCAAAACAAACCAAAACAAAGAAGAAAAGTACGTAAAAAGCAGTCAAGCGACTCAAAACGATGCTATATGCACTTTTTGACCGTACAGAATGAGGACGTTGAGGATTTTACTAAAACAAGGTGGGACACTTACAGGTCCGTCGTCAAACAATGGCTTTGTCTGGACGGCGAAAGTAAAGCTATCGCCGAAACTTTTAAACACTGCGTGGGCGTGGAGTTTAATAATGTTCCCGAGGATGCTGGTTTTCACGCAATGTGTTACCGTCTTATTTGCAAAAGACGATTGGGTTTGGCTGAGAAACGCTGTGCACAGACGGAGGAGAGAGAAGAGCCAGAAGCAGTTGCTGGTCCGCCCGAGAGCAGCACCCCCGACGTAACCACTTCTGAAACCGCCCGAAAAAAACTTTGGTCTCGGACGGGTCTTCCCGTCCGCTCTGCTGGCCCTGTGCTTCCAGCCATCTGCATACTTTGTAAAAAAGTGGACAAATATATTACTATGGGAGGCAAAACGGACGAAGGATCAACTTTCTCGAGCAGAAACACTGTCTGCAGGTAAGCCCCCTCCCCCCTCTCTCTCTCTCTCTCTCACACACACACACACACGCACACGCACACACGCACACACACGCGCGCGCACGCATTATGAGACAAAATAATAACAATAAGTTTTAGGTAGGAATGCTGGGAGGTCACACCTTTCAGCTTGCCATCAAGACGCCTTTGTTCACTGTTATTTACAGCCCTCCACCACACACACACACACACACACACACACACACACACACACACACACACACACACACACACACACACACACACACACACACACACACACACACACACACACACACACACACACACACACAAATGACAGATGCTGTGACACTTTAATAAATGTTTCATACCATTTGCTGCAATAATTCTGACTTTCAGTGCATTCATTTGTAGTCATGTGCATTTTTGCCATATTCCAATTTAGGGGCGTGGTAACATTTTCATAGATTATCATCCATTTTGGGGTAGGATGTGTTGATGTTCTTTAATGCATTTCATTACACAGTAGGTTGAGAACATTTTTATGTATGAAACATACGTTTTTGGCTAAATTTACTATGTGCATGTTACATTGTGCTGGATGACAATCACTTAAGGTGAAGCGTTTTTTTAACAAATTTGCTATGTTTCATTATCTAAATTCACATATGAGTAAACTATAGCACCAATAATTGTTTTAGATGTTAGGTATATGTATTTATGACATTTGGGAAAGATTTGGGGTTGCCAAAATCAATAGATCACATTTTACAAGCAAAAAGAGCAACATACGATTTTCGTTTTTTAGTTACAGACTTGTTGTACATATCTGGCTCCTGACAAAATACTGCAGGATATTATGAGTAGAACTTTTAACCCAATGTTCAGAAGGGTATGGTCTATGCAAAAATGCATTGCATTTGTAGTCCCCCTGACATGGGAACGGAATTCATTTTCTAAGCCTTCAGCACATGGCCTATTAATTTTGCGTTGAAAATGGCTCTTTCAACATCTTGGGTTGCCGACCCCTGGTTTAGGTGAATATGCACAGAAGTGCCATTCTGTCCATACTAGCCTAGAATAAGCAAAAATCTGTGCATATTTGCAATCTGTGCATATTTGCCTAAAATAATGTGAATGCAGGGCCACGTTAACAGGGGCGGATCTAGGCATGGGGGGGCAATGGCCCCCTAAATGCCCAGACTGCCCCAGCAAACACGATGGCATGCGAACAACAACCCAAGATATTTCAAATTAAAGTGCCCCCCAATTGGTAAGTGTTACATCCGCCCCTTCAAGTTAATAAATAGACAGTAAAACCGGAAACTGTGGTGTTTTGGTCATAGTTACTTTTTGCAAACTGTCCAACCTCATTCATTGTCCTCCCCCCTCCCTCCAGGAACCTCCAGGCTGCCATCGGGGCGTACTACGACTTTGAGAGCCCCAACATCAACGCTCCCTGCATGTCGTTTGTGGAGGATGTGACCATCGGGGAGGGGGAGTCTGTTCCCCCCGACACCACCTTCACCAAGACATGGAGGATACAGAACACAGGTACTGGGGATTAGGATTAATCACAGCTTCAAATTTAATTTAATCATGATTAATCACCATTTGAATTATATCCAAAATATGCCTGTTTTCCTAAGCAGGATTTGAACATTTAAATAACAAAAAAGAATCCTGGGGAAAAAAAATGAACTGTTTATCTTTTAAACTAAATCCACTGCCTGGGAGCTATCGAATGGTGTGCGAACTTCCTTTTTCATTTTGTACTTTTCACTTTTTTAAGTTCAGCACCCGAAACTATTTCTAGAGATGTGCGTACTTTTCCTTTTGCTTGAGTTATTCTGTAACTGAGTTACAGCAGTGCAATAGGCATGCACTGTTTCAATGAGAAGACCAGGATCGGGTATGGGGGCGACTTCCTTTTCTCCTGCACCCCCCCCATGGGAAATGTTACATCCGCCCCCGTTGCACCGTGATAACCCTCAGTCAGTCTTTCTGCCATGAACAAATTAAAGAGATTCAAAAAGATTTTTGCACCTGGCGACTAGATATTGATATTGTGGCAATAAGCGTCATCAAATATTGATATATTGATTGTTTTTCCCCACCTCCTCTCCACTCCTCTATGAAGTGGTGGAGATAGATGGCAACATATGGCAGCAGATTGTAAGAGGTCAACAAGTCAACCGGTTAACCATGAAATAGAGGTGTGAAAATAAACACAGCTGTCATCCTGCTTAGGGTTCTTTTTGAGATCAAACCTTGTCACAAATGTCACCTTTACATTTCCATTTTGGTTCTAAATCTATCCTTTAGCTGGGGGACCCCCTGGAACTCCCTCAAGGACCCCTAGCTGTTCCTGAACCTCGCTTTGGTGGGAAACACTGACAAAGTGATGATGATGTGTGATGATGATGATGTGTGTGCGTGTGTGTGTGTGTGTGTGTGTGTGTGTGTGTGTGTGTGTGTGTGTGTGTGTGTGTGTGTGTGTGTGTGTGTGTGTGCGTGTGCGTGCGTGTGTGCGCGCGCGCGTGCGTGTGTTTTTAGGCTCTGAATCGTGGCCTCCCGGCGTGTGCCTGAAGTACGTGGGCGGGGACCAGTTCGGCCATGTAAACATGGTGACGGTGCGGTCCCTGGACCCCCAGGAGACAGCTGACGTCAGCGTCCAGATGCACAGCCCTGTAGAGCCTGGGATGTTCCAGGGCCAGTGGAGGATGTGTACCGCTACCGGACTGTTCTACGGAGGTATGGGTTTAATGTGTACCGCTACCGGACTGTTCTACGGAGGTATGGGTTTAATGTGTACCGCTACCGGACTGTTCTACGGAGGTATGGGTTTAATGTGTACCGCTACGGGGCTGTTCTATGGAGGTATATGGGTTTAATGTGTACCGCTACGGGGCTGTTCTATGGAGGTATGGGGTTTAATGTGTACCGCTACAGGACTGTTCTATGGAGGTATGGGTTTAATGTGTACCGCTACAGGGCTGTTCTATGGAGGTATGGGTTTAATGTGTACCGCTACCGGACTGTTCTATGGAGGTATGGGGTTTAATGTGTACCGCTACAGGACTGTTCTATGGAGGTATGGGGTTTAATGTGTACCGCTACAGGACTGTTCTATGGAGGTATGGGGTTAATGTGTACCGCTACAGGGCTGTTCTATGGAGGTATGGGTTTAATGTGTACCGCTACCGGACTGTTCTACGGAGGTATGGGGTTAATGTGTACCGCTACGGGGCTGTTCTATGGAGGTATAGGGGTTTAATGTGTACCGCTACGGGGCTGTTCTATGGAGGTATATGGGTTTAATGTGTACCGCTACAGGGCTGTTCTATGGAGGTATGGGTTTAATGTGTACCGCTACGGGGCTGTTCTATGGAGGTATGGGGTTTAATGTGTACCGCTACAGGGCTGTTCTATGGAGGTATGGGGTTTAATGTGTACCGCTACCGGACTGTTCTATGGAGGTATATGGGTTTAATGTGTACCGCTACCGGGCTGTTCTATGGAGGTATGGGTTTAATGTGTACCGCTACGGGGCTGTTCTATGGAGGTATGGGGTTTAATGTGTAATAACCAGTGGAGGATGTGTACCACTACGGGACTACGGGAGGCATGGGGTTTAGGCAGTGTTACCAACTGCGAAAATCCAGAATGCACTAGAGTGGCACTTCCAAAATGCACTAGTGGCACTGCCAAAATGCACTAGTGGCACTGCCAAAATGCACTAGTGGCACTGCCAAAATGCACTTCCAAAATACAATAGTGGCACTGCCAAAATGCAATAGTGGCACTTCCAAAATGCACTAGTGGTACTTCCAAAATGCACCAGAATGCGCTAGAAAAGTGGTTTTCAACCATTTTCATACCAGGGCCCACTGTTTATTCTGCATTTTAGCCACAGAGGACCATGATTTGATCTATAATTAGTCTAATTTAGACTAATTCATTAGACTAATTCATTCTGGGAATAAAGCTATATATAGCGACAAATGCGCCAAGTTGGCAACACTGGGTTTAGGGCCCAATTTTCGTAACATGTGCTGTCCATGACATGGCCCGGAGCCCGTAACGAATTCCCTTATTGTTATTTTTGTCACCTTTCTCATTCCCTTAGCCACTATTCCTTATGCTGACACCTATTTGCCACTGGAGGTGTGGTCATAGGCGTGTTTGTCAGTCAGTCCCTTAAGTTGTTAATTTTGTCAAATAGATTTGGGAAATAGATAACAGGATTTAAAAACACCCGCTAACCTATACCATGTATCAAGTTTGAGAAGGCAGATCGCACGGATGCAAGTGCGCATGGGCGTCCGTGTGCCCTGCACTAACTTATAGTTAGCAGTGTCCCCACTCTTAAAGGCAGCATGTTTCTTCCTACAAAGCGTCCTTACTTCATTATTGAACCAGGGCTTGCTATTGTTGTAAACAGCAACAGTTCTTGTGGGAATACAAACACTCTCACAAAAACTTATATAAGATGTAACAGTGTCAGTGAAAGTGCCAATATCATGGCCTTTATCCAGTCTGGTGGCAATGTGGATCTGTGGTTTATACCTTGGAAGAGATTTCTTCAGGGAAACATGATTATAATCTCCCAGTGCGATCACGACCGCCTCAAACTCTCTCAGCAGATAGAATGGTTTTACAGGTTTACCGTGAAACTCTCTAACTCCGGAGAGCATGTCCGTGACAGGACTTTAGTGTCAGTGCACCAGTTCATGTTGATGTAGCAGCAGACACCTCCTCTGCGTTGTTTAAGTGAGTCGCTGGTACGGTCGGCATGGTGGAGAGAAAAGCCGGCTTGTTGTATAAACCCCAGTGTTTCCCGCAGAAAATTGGTTAGTCAAGGCAGTGAGGCTTCGAGTCTCTGGAGGGGGGGGGGGGGGGGGTGTAACGACTGAATGCCGGCGCTCCTTTCCACAGTGGAACGGCGTGATATACCACCACCTCCAAACGACGCATGGCGCACGACACGGCGGCAACGGCGGCGCGCGCCGCACACCGTTCCTATCACCACCAACACGAAACGGCGGCACACGTGCACCGTCCCATTCCATCCCGACCACCACCACGAAATAGCGCACGAAACGCTAAAGAACAGAGGGCGCACCGTTCAGACAAACTTCTCTTTTTTTCTCCCCCCCTACTCCTCCTCGGCCGCGGTGGAATGTCTGGGCAGCACTGTAGGGAATGAATAGCTGCGCCAGGCCGAGCGTTTTTGAGGCTTGTCATGAAAGCCCTGCCGCAAGCCGCACAAAGCCAGTCAAAGAGCCGCGGATTGGCCACCGCCGTCCTAGTTGGATCTCGGGACCGAGCTGACGGTCCGCCGACAGCTAACCCTTAGCCACTGTCCGTGGCTAAGGGTTAGCTTGCATTTTTTTTTTTTTTTTTTTTTGAAACAAGGCGGGGGGCGGGGGCGGGAAACACTGAACCCTAAAGATGTTCTCTCTCTCTGTTCTCCCTATCAGATGTGATCTGGGTGATCCTGAGCGTGGAGGTAGGAGGTCTCCTGGGTGTGACCCAGCAGATGTCATCCTTCCAGGCTGCAGAGTTCAACACCCAGCCTCACCACCGCGCCATGGAGGGAGACTACAACCCCTTCGCCTCGCCTCAGAAGAGCAGGCAGCACCCGGGGGACCACCACACGCACCAGCAGCACCCGGGGGACCACCACACGCACCAGCAGCACCCGCCCGGGGACCACCACACGCACCAGCAGCATCAGAACCAGGACCAGGAGGAGCCCTGGGTCCACCAGCAGAACGGACACTCACACAGTTCACACAGCATATCGTCATCTAACAGTCTACAACCACAGAGCAACCTATCAGTAGTAGCCAACAACCAGGTGAGGATCTATAGGTCAGGGTTATTATAGTTAGGGATTTTAGTTTTAGTTAGTTTTGACATTTCATTTTCTAATTCAATTCATTTCAGTTACCGTAATTTCCGGACTATATAAGCCGCACCTGAATACAAGCCGCACCAGCTAAATTTGGGGCAAAATACTGATTTTTCCTTGTATAAGCCAGGTGCGGCTCATACAAGGAAAAATCAGTATTTTGCCCCTACTATAAGCCGCACCAGACTTATAGTCAGGTGCTTCAAGTTAGAGCAGTGGTTTTCTACTTTTTCACAATTTAACAACCAGGTGAGGATCTATGGTTGGGATGTCACGGTATCTGGTATTACTGGTATTGGACCACAAAAGCGCTACTTTGCTTGCCCTCCGAATGTAGAAGCATCTCCTCCTCATGCTGGTCACTAAAACATTTTGGATTCGAAAGCTTTATGAAAACTGAAACTAAGGGTATAACTTATCATTTGTTTGCATTCATTTTTATCTGTTATTAGTTTCAGTTGACTCAAATGTTTTTTTTTTTGAATTTTAGTTATTCATTTTTTAGTTACCGTATTTTCTGGACTATAATGCGCACTTAAACGCCTTTAAATTTCTCAAAGAACAACAGGTGCGCCTTATAGTCTGGAAAATACGGTAACTATTATAACCTTGGTCCAGGGACCACCTTGAGTGGGTTCCAGGTGGTCTCCTGCTAAATGATGGGAGTTCGTAACCAAATGTACCCTTACTAGATCTTCAACTCTTGGTAGTGTAACCTGAAATCAAGTGGAGTGTACATTACATTTATCCATACACCGAAAAAACATGTCTTGTCTTGTCAAGATTTCTTGAAAGAGCATTAAAATGAAACCAAATGGACCTTACGGGTCCACTTGGTTTCATTTTACACTCAAGAGTTACACTCTCAAGCGTCCATGCAATTAGGAAATGGGGAATAATTGTTATTTTGACCATGTTTTGCCAGTTCTCTTTCACACATTTTTGATGTGTAGATCTTGTTGAGCGGGTCATTTTGAAAGGAGCTCTCAAGTCAAAAAATGTGTGGGCACCCCTGTTGTAGATGCTCTGTGTTCGTTTATTTAACTTTTTGTCTCCTCTCCCCCCCTTCCTTCCAGGGTGTACAACATGGACCCTATCCGTTTGGACACTCTTAAATGTATAAAATAAACTAGGAGGGATTCCTCAGCGGGTCAAACGGCCAGCGGTCGCTGCTCTGTGCCTCTCAGCGGTCAGACAGAGAGATGAGATGACCAACAGTCTCTGAACGACCGACAGCAGCAGCAGCAGCCAGGGAGTGGATGGATGTGTGAGATTCAACACAAACAATTTTATGCAAAACAGCTCCCACTCCTGGACAACGTGAGCACTGCAGCGCTGGACAACCTGACCTGCCACAGGATCCACTGAATGCATGGGTGAATGCTTAAGTTAAAACGATGAGTGATTATATATGAGTCTTTTTAAGAGATGATGATTGATAAACTTGTTTTTTTCTTTTTCTTTCTGTTTAAATTACCTGAGCTTTTATTTTAATTATTTTAGATAGTTGTGTCGGAAGAGTGGGAGATCAAAGTGTGTGTGGAGAATGCAGGAATGATATTTTATTTTATTTTATTTGTTTTAATTTACGGGCTTTATGCGTTAAAGGTGGTTGCACAACGCTGCGTTTATTTTTTGGGGGGAGGGATGCAAAAGTATTAATTAGGCCAGGGGTTTTCAACCAGTGGTCCGGGGACCACCAGTGGTCCATGAGAGGATTCCAGTTGGTCCCCAGCTTAATGTTAAATTGGTTAACCTTAAAAATATTCATCATTAACCGTTAAAATATTCATCATGTGAATTAGCCCCAAGTCTACACAATTGAATGGAAAAGATTAATGGTCATTTTGATCTGGATGTTTGACTGTTTTGTTTCCCAAATCCAGCCTGGAATTGTGGACAAAAGTGAAATAAATCTTTAGTTTTGGGGTCTGTGGGGCTAAAATGTCATCAAATGGTGGTCTGTGGCTCAAATGCTGAATAAATAGTGGCCCCTGGTATGAAAAAGGTTGAAACCACCCTGAATTAAGCTGTCACCATCGGAAAAGAGATAAAATCGATTCAAACAAGACTTAAATACGGACGAAATCTGTAAATACAGACGAAATCTGCAAACTTTTGCAAATGGGATTGACATAAAGTGAAATTGATTATATAATTATTCTTTACGTCCTCCAAAATTCGTAGTTGGATGTTTTTCGGGGGTGAATTTGGACCAGTGTGCAAACACCTTTACTATATTGCAGGCGTGTGTCACGTTGCCAAACGATTGGCCGGTCTACAGAGCCCCGCCCCTTTATCTGATGTGACGACGGATGATATTGCAGGGCAAAGCAAGCGTGTGTCTGCAGGGAAACAGCTGCAGCATCAAAGTAGAAGTAACATGGAGGGGAAAAAAGGAAAAAAATATAGCTATATATACATTTTGATTTTGGGCTTTAAAAAGTTGCCTAAATTACCTTTAATTTCCCAGGTCTTGGGGGAGCTTGTAGATGGGCTGTATTTGCGGCAGCGCGGCGCCACCCAGCCTGCTGCGATCGCGTACTGAACCGGGTATAAATGTGTGGGTTTGTGTTATGCTATGGTGTGTGTGTGTGTGTGCTTGCTGGTGTGCCTGTGTGTGTGTGGTGCATTGTGAAAGAGAAGTAATGACCGAGGATAAAGCCATGTACCTTTTTGCCAACTGATACTGGGGTGGATGGAGGGTAGGGGGGATGGGGGGGGTTGCACTGATGTCCATACGTGTATGAAGTCATGTAAACATATAATCTATAACTACAGTACAAATGGCTTTTAACCCATTTTGTTACAACGCCTAGATTCTAGTTCCTGACACTAGATTCTAGTTTCTGACGCTAGATTCTAGTTTCTGATGCTAGATTCTAGCTTCTGACATGAGATTCTGACACTAGACTCTAGTTTCTGACGCTAGACTCTAGTTTCTGACGCTAGACTCTAGTTTCTGGCGCTAGATTCTACTTCCTGACGCCAGATTCTAGTTTCTGACACTAGTTTCTGATGCTAGATTCTAGTTTCTGCCGCCAGATTCTTGTTTCTGCCGCCAGATTCTTGTTTCTGCCGCCAGATTCTAGTTTCTGACGCCAGATTCTAGTTTCTGACGCCAGATTCTAGTTTCTGACGCCAGATTCTAGTTTCTGACGCCAGATTCTAGTTTCTGACGCTAGATGCTAGTTTCTGGCACCAGATTCTTGTTTCTGACGCCAGATTCTAGTTTCTGACGCTAGATGCTAGTTTCTGGCGCCAGATTCTTGTTTCTGACGCCAGATTCTAGTTTCTGATTGCTAGATGCTAGTTTCTGGCACCAGATTCTTGTTTCTGACGCCAGATTCTAGTTTCTGACGCTAGATGCTAGTTTCTGACGCTAGTTGCTAGTTTCTCAGGCTAGATTTCTAGTTTCTTAGGCTACATTGTAGTTTTTGACACTAGATTCTAGTTCCCGTCGCTACATTCTAGTTTCTGACACTAGATTCTAGTTTTTCTGAAAATTTCATGTTCCTGTGTTAGTGGTGCTCAACATATTCCATGCCAAGGACCCCTACAGTTATCTATATTTGGCTGTGGAAGCAATGATTTGAGTTTAAACAAAAAAGGTTCAAAGATTTGTGCATCATTTTCACTTTTTTTTTTTTTTCAAAAATATCAAACCTACAAGCTCATAGCATGCCACTGAGTGGTGCGCTATGAGCTTGTATGTCTGATATTTTTCGATAGCTATAGTATAACATAATGCTTAAAAATACCAGAAGCCATTTCCATACAGAATGGGTCAAATCATGACATTTTCCTGAGAAGAAAAAAACTTTGTCAGTGGTGCTCACAATGCTTTTTTATGTCAAGGACCTCCAGAAGTATCTGGCTGTGGACCCCCACCCGAAAATCACATTGTGGCTCTATTGCGCAATAAATAAATTGACCTTGACAAGAAAAGTTTTGAAAACTGCTGCTCTCTCACACCTAATATAGAGCTATTTTACACGGTTACTGAATAAACACTCTATAGAAAGTATTACCCACAGAATATAGATCTATTTATCAACTTTACCCCTCAATAATACCAGCCTGTGTACCTTTATTTAAGCTGTTCAGTGAGTCACTCCCTTTCATCTACTGCCCACACATTGACATACAGTACCGTTTGTCACCACTTGAGGGCATAGTGCAAACTATGAGTTTGAAGTTTAAGTTGACACCGCTATTTATTTTCAAGTATTTCATACAGCTTAACTTTAAAAAATGGACTATCCTTTAAGGGGCATCCACTACTACACGTTGTAGGAAATCATACATATTCTGAAGGAAACCATGAAAACCTTACATTGAGTAATCGAGTCTTACTATCTAAATCTAAATAAGAATATTATAAAAAACGAATTTCTTATAGACAAGAGCAAATCTTTTCCATGTTTGACACATTTGTTGATGACCACTGCTTCAACATGTCACTGGAATGACCACTTTTTATCAGATGTTTATAATAACAGCCGGTTCTCTCTACTGTAAATGTTCATGATAAAATACCACACTGTATTTCTACTCTGTGTCTCATAGGAAGACTGTGCAATTCCCCCCCTAAATGCCCAGTCTGTCCCACCAAACACGATGGCATGCAAAACAACCCAAGATATTTCAAATTAAAGTGCCTATAATTAAAATGATTTGAAACACTACTACTGCTACTAACTAACTACAGCTGCGTCACCACTAAACCAACAGCATTTCATCATTGAAAACAGAAAGCTCTCTGAGTCAGACCTTTAGCTTATGATGTTATTATTGATGCTTTACTTGACTGATAAAAGTCCTGTAACCGAAAATGTTATGGGGGCGGCTTCGTCGCCCATGGCACGAAGCGCCACGGGCGATGAAGCCGCACCCACACCATTTTCTCCTGCCACCCCAATTTGGAAATGTTACATCCGCCCCTGGTTAGGTGTTGATTCTCAAAGTGGGCTACAAAGTAAATGTTTACTACTGAAAATGGTAGGCGTGAGCAAATTCTTCACACAAATTGGTGTGATTCTTTGTTTATTTTTTTCAACTTGGATTCCCTGTTTCTGAACTACCCACAGCCTGAGATGGAGTAGGAAACTTTTTTTTTTTTATCATGAATAAATTACAGGAAGATTTTATAATGGAGACCTAATGATGATCAATGCAGTGACTCTTGGACAATATGGTATAGGATTATTCTCTCTACTGCTGCAGCTTGCATTAATTCAAACCAAACTTGGATAAATTCTACTTCGTGCTTCAAAACTCAATTCAATCGATTCTTCTAAAACACGTTTCATTGGTCCCTTTTTGCTGTTGAATGTGTTTTTGATGAGTTCTGTGGCACAGTGCTGGGCTGTCTGTACAGTACAGTCACCCAGAGTTGAATGTATAGTTTCTGATTGTAGACTGACTTTTATTTTTCTTGTTGTTGAGGGGCTACAACCTCCTATATATGGCTTTAATGTTTGTTTTTCAATGATTTATGGAAACGACATAGACAATAAAGACAAATTTTAATGTTTGTTTTGAGGCAAAAAACAAAACAAAACAAACATTAACGATAGCACCTGTTGCTTAAATTAAACAAACATTATGTTGAAATCGATGTTGTAAGATGATACGAGTGCCCCTCACTTCACACAGGTGTGATTTTTGTATTATTATTTAGCCAAAGACTCCATATGTTTCACCACTCTGTCTATCCCTGCCTACACGTCTCATTGGTTGCAAATTACCCCTCTGCCCAGGGAGAGAGAGAGAGAGAGAGAGAGAGAGCTCACAGCTCATTGTGAGCTTGTACATCTGCTTATTATGTGTTTTTACAAAATATAAACATTTTGGGAAAAATTACCACCAAATGACTCAGTGTGTTTCTTTTATCTTAAATAAAAAAGGACGTCGATTAGCCTTAAAGGTCTGACATCCGAAGAACTGGTGATTTGTTTCCTAATTACTTAGGAAACAAATCACCGGTTCAACAATGTTATTCCGCTTATTACATGGCGTAATGGTTAATAGTAATACATTAATAAATAACTAGTAATTGACAGAAATAGTACACAACAAGGCTGCTTTTATTTATCTGAAGTTTTGTAGTCTACGTTCGTCCAGGCTAGGAGGTTTGTTGTTGAGCAGAGCGGTCTGTTGTTGTGACATATGTGACCGCTCACGTGACCAGAATGCTGGCTTCTGATTGGAGCATTCATTCAAGCCATGTTTAGCCAAATGTACTGCACTATTTTTAACTGGTTTTCTTCAAACTGTATGTGCAGAAGTGGTAAAAAAAAAACATAAGTCCTGTAACGTGAAATGGTGCGGCTTCATCGCCTGTTGGCGCAAAGCGACACGGGCGATGAAGCCACACCCATTCAGTCGGTTTCGAGGATTTTCGGAGACCATGGCCTGTCATTTTTCCTTGATTTGGTTATTTTTTTCAAATTGATGTAAATTAATGTAAATGATTGTGATGGAACCTGTAAATCAGGGGTTTTCAACCAGTGGTCCGGGGACCACCAGTGGTCCTTGAGAAGGTTCCAGGCGGTCCCCAGGCTAAATGATGGAAAGTTGGCTAACCAGATGTAACTCTCATTTATCTTTATTTATAAATCTCATTTATTTATTTTTTTAATATTAATTTGGGTGGGCATGCCCAGATATGGAGGCAGCTACATTTTCCAAAACAATATTTAAAAAATAGCTGAAACCTGTGAATGAAATTCCACAGTCCTCTCACGTATTAGGAGGACAATATCAGTCACCAGAAAAAAGATGGGTTGTTTTTGAACAATCTGTCATGGTTAAAATGGAGTTTTAAGTTATAATGGGTTTGTATAGGAAGGGGGCGGGGCCATCACTCCATTGGAGCCTCTATATTCTATTACTTTATGAAATTAAACATATTTGCGCAACTGGGATTTTTCGGGACTTTTAATATGTTGTTCTGGAGACCTCAAAGAAATGATCTGTGAAGAAAAATCCCATGTTACAATTAATTCCAATTTTAGGTCCAAAATGAGCTAAAATTACTGGCCTAATTCGTTTGGGTTTGTGTTTGAGTGTCACTATTCCCTCCCCCAGGAGCGTGAGCGGCCACCATTGGATTTGCCCCATGAAGTGAATGGAGTTGTCAGAACTCTGTCTCTAGATGGCTCTGACCCAGTGTTGCCAACTGCCAAAATCCAAAATGCACTAGTGGCACTTCCAAAAGGCACTAGAATGCGCTAGATGCTTGTCTGGAAGGGAATATGACCATTAAATGACCATTAATCTTCAACATTCTCTAGTTGTGTAGACTTGGGCTAATTCACATGATGAATATTTTAACTCTTGAGAGTGTAAAAATGAAACCAAATGGACCCGCAAGGGTCCATTTGGTTTCATTTTTTACGCTCTCAAAGAGTTACATCTGGTTAAGCAACTATCCATCATTTGGCCTGGGACCACTGGTTGAAAACCACTGTCATAGGAGGAGAAATGGTGAAAAATGAGGGTTTTATCTCTGGCGCCTGTCAATCAATTTCACCCCAACTCACCAGCCAAAAAGCACTAGATTTTCCGCCAGGAGTTTTTCACTAATTTTGGCGCTAGGGGGGTCTGGAAAAACACTAAATATAGCGACAAATGCACCAAGTTGGCAACACTGGTTGTCAGAACTCTGTCTCTAGATGGCTCTGCCCCTCTCTAGCATAAGACTGACAGCTCAGACACTTCCACTTCCTCTTTCCCCTCCACCATTCCAAGATGGCCGATTTGTTTGAGAGCCATGCAGCAGCATCTGCTCTGCTACTGTGGATTCACTTTACTACACTCAGTGGTGAGTTAAACACACATTGGTTCTGTTACATCTATGATAGATTTCATTTTGAGGGATTTAATTTAACGTTTTGGTTTGGTTGAACCATGGCATGAGTGAGATATGCTTATTTTGTTGAATATAATATAAAATTTGCTTCTGAAAGATTAGAAGCATGCTAAAATGGTTTGAATTATTGAATATTAAAAGGGTGCCATTTCATTAGATAAAAGATGTAATGCCTTGATCCTGATCATTAGCCACAACAATGTAGCCGCAGCCTCTGGATTCTTTTATAATTGGGCTGAAATCTGGAGTTGCAATCCGGTCCATCCCCCATAACAGTGGGTTTTCAACCTTTTTGACTCCAGGGGACCACCATTTATTCAGTACTTGAGCCACGGACCACCATTTGATTACATTTTCACCCCCAAGACCTAAAGACTTATTTTGGTTTTGTCCACAATTACAGCCACCAGGCTGTATTTTGCCAACAAAACAGTGTACACTTCTTAATTAATTCAGATGATGAATATTTTAACTCTTGAGAGTGTAAAAATGAAACCAAATGGACCCGCAAGGGTCCATTTGGTTTCATTTTTACATTCTTAAGAGTTACATCTGGTTAAACAACTTTCCATCATTTAGCCTGGGGACCACCTGGAACCCTCTCAAGGACCACTGGTGGTCCCTGGACCACTGGTTGAAAACCCCTGCACCATAACAATTCTCAACTGCGATTTGCTTGTATTAATTAACAGTTAAATTAAAAACATTGCAACTGTATCTAAAGGTTGAATTGTCCTCTATCTGCAAAGGCTTTGTTTGCTTAAAAATGCACCATAGACAGACCTGTTACCTGTTAGCTACCTTCTGTTAATAGAAAACATCACTATCAGAAAATCTAAGTACTGGAGTTTGTAAACGCTAATCATTAATCAGTGGCCCTGTGTAGCACCTGTTTAGAATTTGCATATAATGCATTAAAGGGGAATTCCACCCATATTTGGATGGACCCGCTAGGGTCCATGTGGTTCACATTTGTACCCTCTCAGGAAAAAGGGGTCTTAAAGAAAAATCATTAACATGGTGAAATTTATGTCACTAGATGTACTTCACCATGTTGGTTTTATCGGACCTCCATTTTTAGGAAATACAGAATTGGGAACTTTTTTTTTAATTATCCCCACACAACATCTCTAAGGTATATTAATGACATATTAAAATGTTAAATGGGTGGAGTTCCCCTTTAATACAAATGCATGCCTCCCAACTCCAGCACTTTTATTTACTGCCTGAAAGTAGCATGTCTATGGTGGATTTTTATGAAATGCTTGCAATTCAGTCCATCTCCCCCATAGCAAGAATTTCATCTGCGATTTGTAAAACGCACAGGGCACACAAGAGCAAGAAAATGTCCGTCCACAATCCCATGTTTGTTTGTCAAGTGAACAACACTGTCACTAACATAACACACATCGAAAAAACAAACAAACAAAACAATCCAAACAAACAAACAGACCAACACCGAGTAGCTGCTCGAGTCGCACGCCAAGGAGCGCCCCGGAAGTGATTCTTCACTAGTGCAAGTCTTTGGGACACCTGTCCCAAAGACTTGCAATTGTGCATTGGACCTTATTGCCTGGCAAATTTAAATG
The DNA here is from genome assembly GCA_039105355.1 of Benthosema pterotum. Lineage (NCBI taxonomy): Eukaryota > Metazoa > Chordata > Actinopteri > Myctophiformes > Myctophidae > Benthosema > Benthosema pterotum. The sequence continues at coordinate 53,630,531 of CM076968.1, read as the reverse complement.
TATTTAAATTTTAAATTGTATGAATAAGAGTACTATATAGGCTGTGTGTGTGACAAGGAATATGTGTCATATCAAATGTATAACTGTTTTTTTTTTTTTTTTTTTTTTTTTTGTTTTGTTTTGTTTTTTTTTTAATAATTTCTAGGATGGAGCTGATGGTGTAGATGTCCAACCTGAGGATTGTCCTGATGGTCTCCTGTGTGGATCCATCCGGTGAATAAATAAAGTCTCAATACACTTCAAACAACTGCCACTAAAATGGCACCAAAACACAATTTCCTCAAAATAATAAAACACAAAAATTCACAATCAAGTCCAACAAAATGACCTCAAAACCACCACCCCATCCTGACTGCCCAGAGAATGAGTGTTGGTTGTAAGATGTGGACGTTATGAGTGTTGCTATAGAGGATATATGTCAGACTCAAGGCCTAATCAGGACTGTGACTGAATTATATTCATCCTGTGGGATGATATTTAATTACTATTAGAACTGGGCCTCTTGTATATTGATATTTGATTACTATTAGAACTGGGCCTCTTGTATATTGATATTTGATTACTATTAGAACTGGTCCTCTCATATTTTGATATTTAATTACTATAAGTGGACCTCTTATGTTGTATAAATTATAATTACTACAAAAGTGGCCGTCTAGTAGAATGATGTATAATTTCTAGTAGATGTACAATTACTACTAGAACTGGACCTTTTGTATTTTTATATAATTACTATTAAAACTGGACCTCTGGTAGATTGATGTATAATCACTACTAGAAGTGGCCGTCTAGTAGAACTATGTATAATTACTACTAGAAGTGTCCGTCTAGTAGAATGATGTATAATTTCTAGTAGAATGATGTATAATTACTGCTAGAACTGGTCCTCTTGTATATTTGATTACTGTTATAACTGTTACTCTGGTATATAAAAATGAATGCAACTCATTATTTTACTTTCTCATTTTACTGAGATTTTATAATGCATTCTTGGTGCAAGCAGTTTCATCTCTGCATTTATCTTGATATTTAAGAGACGATGACTCCATGTGACATTCTGGTAAACCAGTGTCCATGTCTGGTGGCTGTTTGACCGTCGACTTCTAATTTCCACTTTTGGCCCGTGGGCCGCTATGAACTTGAGTTTGACATCCCTGCTATAGAGATGAGCATGAATGAATGAATGAATGATGAATGAAGCATGGCATATCCCTCCTACCCGGTGGAACAATAATGGGCCTTGATATGAAAAAGGTTGAAGAACAACCGGTATAGCACACTGTGTGCTAAACGCAAATAAAATGCACACAAAGTCACAAATAAAATGTCTCAATACACCTCAAAGGTCTGGCACTAAAAGTGCTGCTAAAATGTCACCAAATCACAATTTCCTCAAAATAATAAAACACAAATTCACAAGAAAGTCCAACAAAATGACCTCAAAACCACCACCCCATCCTGACTGCCCAGAGAATGAGTGTTTGTTGTAAGATGTGGACGTTATGAGTGTTGCTATAGAGGATATATGTCATACTCAAGGCCTAATCAGGACTGTGACTGAATTATATTTAATTACTATTAGAACTGGGCCTCTTGTATATTGATATTTAATTACTATTAGAACTGGTCCTCTGGTATTTTGAGGACCAGTATTGTATTTAATTACTATAACTGGACATTATGTTGTATAAATTATAATTACTGCTAGAAGTGTCCGTCTAGTAGAATGATGTATAATTTCTAGTAGATTATGTATAATTACTACTAGAACTGGTCCTCTTGTATATTTGGTTACTGTTATAACTGGTACTCTGGTATATAAAAATGAATGCAACTCATTATTTTACTGAGCTTTAATAATGCATTCTTGATGCAAGCAGTTTTATCTCTGCATTTGTCTTCATATTTAAGGAACAATGACTTTTGAAGTAAAGTTTTCCTTCATGTGACGTTCTGGTAAACCAGTGTCCATGTGTTGAAACAAAGTCTGGTGGCTGTTTGACCGTCGACTTCTATGTCCTGGGGGCAGCTATGAATTTGAGTTGACATCCCTGCTATAGAGACAAGCATGACTGAAGATGAATGGATGATGAATGAAGCAATGGTGTATCACTCACTTCTACCTCCTACCTGGTGGAACCACCAGTGGGGAAAATAATGGGTCTTGATTTGAGAAGGGTTGAAAAACCAACTGGTATAGCACACTGGGTGTGCTAAATGGAAATAAAATGGCACAAGAAAGTGACAAACCTTCACGAAATCACACAAACGACCTGACTGAATCTGCCTGATTACTGTGCCCAAAAATATCAACTAAACGGTGAAGCAGCTTTTTGCTCCTATGGGCTGACGGAGTGGAACAAAGCACAGCTCAAGGCCTACCTTTATGAACTTGCTTTTAACTGATTTACTGTATTGCATTAATGTTTTATGTATTTCATTCTTTTATTGTCATTGTATTGCGTATTTAATGTTTTGCCTTTTTGTATTTTTCTTTCCTGGATTTTGGTTTGTCATTGTGTTGCCTTTTTAATTTTATTTTCGTTATATTTTGCTTTCTTTTTGTCATAGTATTGCATATTGTTTTGCCTTTTTTAAAATATTTTCATTCATGTATTTTGCTTATGTCATTGTATTGCATATTTAATGTTTTGCCTTTTTTATTGAATTTTCATATTCATGCATTTTGCTTATATGTCATTGTGTTGCCATTTTCATTAAATTTTGCTTTCTTTTTGTCATTGTATTGCATATTTAATGTTTTGCCTAAATTGTATTTTCATTCATGTATTTTGCTTTCTTATGTCATTGTATTGCATATTTAATGTTTTGCCTAAATTGTGTTTTTGACTGAACGCCTCTAAGTCAGATTCCCACCAGTCCATGAGTAGTCCCAAGAACGGGCGGGACACCACTGCTTATCCCCGGCGGCGGGGTTTAAGGGTGGGTGCACGGGCGCCAGCGGTGGAGCCGGCCCCGTGCACAGAAATATTTTCAAACTCAATGAGTAGTCCCAAGAACGGGCGGTCCAAGGACCGTGGGACGCCACTGCTTAAACCCCGGCGGCGGGGCTGAAGGGTGGTGTGGTGCGGTGGAGCTGGCCCCGCACATGGCAGAGCATTTTCAAAACCCATGATAGTCCCAAGAACAGGTGGTCTCTGAGGGCCGTGGGACCCCACTGCTTAGCTCCGGCGGCGGGGCTTAAGAGTGGGTGCGCCAGCGGTGGAACTGGCACCGCCTACAGCGCAATATTTTCGAAATCCATGAATAGTCCCAAGAACGGGCGGTCCGAGGGCCGCGGGACGCCACTGTTTACCCCCGGCGGCGGGGCTTATGGGTGGGTGCACGGGCGCCAGCGGTGGAGCAGGCCCCGTGCACAGAGAAATGTACCGTATTCAAACTCAATGAGTAGTCCCAAGAACGGGCGGTCCGAGGGCCGCGGGACACCACTGCTTAGCCCCGGCGGCGGGGCTTAAGAGTGGGTGCACGGGCACCAGTGGGTGTGGTGGAGCTGACACCGCACACAGTGGAATATAAAGTCCATGAGTAGTCCCAAGAACGGGCGGTCCGAGGGCCGCGGGACACCACTGCTTAGCCCCGGCGGCGGGGCTTAAGGGTGGTGGCGTTGCGGTGCGGGTGCCAGTGATGGAGCTGGCCCCGCATATAGCAGAATATTAAGTCAGAATAAGTCCATGAGCTGTCCCAAAGGGTTCACGGGACACCACTGCTTATCCCCGGCGGCGGGGCTTAAGGGTGGGTGCACGGGCGCTGGTGGTGCAGAGGAGCTGGCCCTGCACGCGGTGGAATATTTTGAAAGTCCATAGGTGGTCCTGAGGGCTGCGGGACGCCACTGCTTACCCCCGGCGGCAGGGCTTAAGGGTGGGTGCACGGGCACCAGTGGTTGTGCGGTGTAACGACCCGAATTTAAAGTCCATGAGTGGTCCCAGGACCGGGCGGTCTGAGGGCCGCGGGACGCCACTGCTTACCCCCGGCGGCGGGGCTTAAGGGTGGGTGCACGGGCACCAGTGGTTGTGCGGTGTAACCGACCCTGTACACAATGGAATTTAAAGTCCATGAGTGGTCCCAGGAACGGGGGTCTGAGGGCTGTGGGACACCACTGTTTACCCCTGGCAGTGGGGCTTAAGGGTGGGTGCGAGGGCACCAGCAGTGGTGGCACTGCACGTGGTGAAATGTTTTCAAAGTCCATGAGTAATCCCAAGGGGCGGCAGTCTAAGGGCTGTGGGACAACACTGCTTAGCCCCGGCGGTGGGACTTAACGGTGGACGCACGGACGCCAGTGGTGGTAGTGCTGCATGGCTCATTTGGGGGTTCTAATTGTTGACCATGTTAGGTCATTGTGTTTGGAAAACACAAACAACTTTTGGCACCGGTGTGGGACTTCTGGTTTACCGGAACGGGGTTCAATTCCCTGCGGTGCCCTGCTCAATGTGTTTGTCTTGGTGTGTTTTCTCTGCTCATCTTTCCATTCCATAGATGCTGACTCCTGCTTTCTTAACTGTTAGTACTCAATACAGTTGCGCTACCAAGTCTGTTCATTGGTTATGTCTGCAACCACCTGACTGTTGTCACTATAAGGGCCTAACCTGAAGTGACTTTGGCCCGGGTGGTGGGGGGACAGGGTGTCGTCCGAATTTGGACGGCAGATGAGCTGATTTCGTCTCATCAATGTGACGTCATTCCCGGACCCTCCCCCTACCGCCCCTCCACTGCTGTGCTACGTCACATCATTTGGAGCGACATCCACCCCCGAAAGGCTGGCTCTCACTTCTAGGCAATCGTGGCTAAGAAATTAGTCCAGGCTTTCCGTTTTCATGCAACGCAGATGAATGGAAGCATGGGTGTTGAGGCTACTAAGGATGTGCATGATCTCAATGGTTGTCTGTACCAATTACAACGTACATTTGTCTGTACCTGGTACCGATTACAGTTGTGTCTGACTGTACCCTGTGCATGGTGCAATTGCCAGTATCAATTAATTTCAGGTATTTCCTTATTTCACTATTTAATGAAAAAAGCAGTTACCCGATCATGTTTCCTACTGTTGTCCCCAGCGTCACTCATCCCAGAGCCCTCTCCTGAAATCTAGCTCTCCTTCCCAGAATCTCCAAACATTTGGTTGGCTTGTATAGAGCACGTGTCTCCATTTGTATGTTCATGCAGTGAATATATATTAGAAAATATACCTCAACATAAGTACAATGAGGAGTAATTGGCTGGTATTCAAATGGCAAAAAAAAAACTTCATTCGAGGAAGTTCATCTGATTTTGACGTGCTGAATCCAATTCTGCTGTATGCCAAGAGATTTACCGTTTGCTCAGGAATTCAGTAGTTGGCATAATTATTAGTGTGGTTGCCCAGACTAATAATTTCTGGTTGTCAATCGTGTTTAATTCTGATTGTTTGGCACCTGGCTCTCCTGCAAAACTGGTAAAAGGGGGGAAGGTACCAAGTGCTGTAGAGCTGGAGCGGTGTCTGTGTCATCTATCTATTTATCTTGAAGTTGTGTTGTACGTAATGTCTATCTATTGGGACGGGTTTAGTAAAACCAGGTAATTGTGTTAAAAGGGTGTTCCTTGGTATGGCTTACCAAGTTTTGGGTTTGTTTCTGGACTTTGTTTTCACTAGTTGTCTGTCTTCTAAATTTAGTTTTCAGTGTTTTGGTATCTTAGGCTTGTGTTAAACTTGTAAATTCACTGCATCTGGGGAAAAATAAAACCCTTATATCAGGGGTGGGCAATTATTTTCCCCAGGGGCCACATGAGATACATAAAATATTGCGGAGGGCCGAGACTAAAGGCTGAACTAAAGTCTGCGTAGTATTAATTTAATTTCAAGACAAAAGTAAGAGTAAGACAAACTTTTTGTTACCGGGGGCCCTCAATTTATTCAGTATTTGAGCCACAGAGAACCACCATTTGGATGACATTTTAGCCCCACAGATCCCAAAACTAAAGATTTCTTTTGTTCTTGTTCAGGATACCAGGCTGGATTTGGGAAACAAAACAGGCAAACATAGATAAAAAAAAAAGACCATTCTTTTACATTATCTGATTGTGTAGATTTTAGGTAATTCAGATGATGATTATTTTAACTCTTGAGAGTGTAAACATGAAACCAAATGGACCCGCAAGGGTCCATTTGGTTTCATTTTTACATTCTCAAAGAGTTACATCTGGTTAACCAACTCTCCACATTTAACTGGAAACTCTCTCAAGGACCACTGGTGTGGTCCCCGGGCCGGTTCAGAGTCAGCCAAAGGGCCGCATTTGGCCCCCGGGCCGCATAATGCCCAGGCATGCCTTATATTATGGGTATTTCCCTTTATATTATAGCTATTTCTGGACCTTGTCAGTTTTTGGAACGTTGGCTGCTCTGGCAACCTTACAGATATCATTCTGTCGCCCGTAACTAAATGTGTACATGCATGCCAAGTCAGTCTACTGTAGGTTACCTTTACATTTTCTACTCCATTACTTCTGCAATTGTACTTCTCACTATACTATCACTATACAATTGTTTGAAAACCTTAGTTGGTTACCACGTCAGACTCTGGCTACTTGAAAATAGATCTACAAGCTCAGTGCATTGTGAGCTATTTTTCAAAGGATTATCATGCAATATGAATGTTGTGAAATGGGACATTGCAATGATTAACAAGTACTTTTACTTTTAGTTCTTGGATATGGTTTTGATGCTGATACTCCAGGTACATTTTGAATATTGATACGGTACTATTTCACATTGTGGTATTGCTAACCACGGTGAAGGTTGACTTGTACTTTTGTGATTTGGTTGAATTTCCATAACCTCCATGGGCTATTTATTCATCCATCGTGGACTAATAATGAAACATGATTATCAGTGATGTTGTAGTCCAGGGGTTTTCAACAGGTGGTCCGGGGACCACCTGTGGTCCCTGAGAGGGTTCCAGGTGGTCCCCAGCTAAGTTGGTTAACCAGATGTAACTCTTGAGAGTGTAAAAATGAAACCAAATGGACCCGCAAGGGTCCATTTGGTTTCATTTTTACACTCTCAAGAGTTAAAATATTCATGCGAATTAGCCATTTTGGAATGTATGTTTTGCTTGTTTTGCTTCCCAAATCCAGCCTGGAATTGTGGACAAAAGCAAAATAAATCTTTAGATTTGGGGTCTGTGGGGCTAACATATCCTCAAATGGTGGTCCGTGGCTCAATTGCTGGATAAATGGTGGTCCCTGGGATGAAAGAGGTTGAAAACCCCTGTTGTAGTCTATCAACACAGACTAAATGTGTCCTGTCACACATTTTGTTTTAACTGGTTCAATTTTTGATTGAATCAACTGGTTCAGTTTTGATTCAACTGGTTCAATTCAAGGGGCCAAACCACACCAATGGGTCAACATTGCAAGGAGTCGCATGGTGACCCGTTGGTATCGTTTGGGCTTTGCCATTGGGTTCCATTATTTTTATTGAATTAAGATGCTTGCGTTCTTATCATTCTGTACAATTTTGTTTGTTTGTTTGTTTTTTTCCTCAAAAAATAGTTCACTTTGCTGCTAAGAACACGCTGTTGTGACTCTTTTACAGAACACATACGGTAGATGAAACACACAGTATAGGCTCTGTCATGGCTGGAAAACAGTAAAAAGTTTCAAAGGATCTAATGTAGTTGTTAAATATTTATGAAACCTACAGATAGGTACTCTTTTACTATCCCATATGGGAAAAAATGGCAGCTTTCATAAAAGAATAAAGATAATATAAAGTTAATAAGTGAAACACGCATATATATTAATTTTTGTAATTTATAAGAATAATGTATGACCTCAAACAGATACATAGTATTTTTCTTGTAAAGTGGCTTTTATGAAAGTTGCCACTTTCAAGAGTTTGCATATAGTTTTTCCATATGAGATTCTAAATTAAGATGATGCCTGGATTTTGTGGATCAAAGTAGGAGGGAAATATCCACACTTAACTCACATAAAGTTTTCTTTCTTTCATAATTTAACCCATTGTGTCCTGACCCTCGATTCGAGTTTCTGACACCAGATTATTCAGTAGTTCCTGTTTACAGATTATAGCTGCAGCAATGTTCTAGCTTTTGACTAGATTATACAGTGTTTGACACTAGATTCTAGTTATTGACTATAAATGATGGTTTCTGATGCTAGGATCTACTTTCTGAACTAGAATATACTTTCTGACTAGAATCGATGTTTTTGACACTAGATTCTATAGTTTCTGACACTAGATTTAGTTTTTCTGAAAATCTGTGTTCCGTGTCCAAGGTCAAGCCAAGGACCACCAGAATAATCCATTATTTGGCTGCAGACCGCCATCTGAACAATGTTGTTCTCTTCCCCAGAAGCGAAATTTGAGATAAAATTTGCTTCCAAAATATGTATTCAGAGATGGCAGCACATTTTCACAATTTTTTCAAAAATAGCAGAAAACAAGCTCATGTCGCGCCACTCGGTGGCGCGACATGAGCTGCTATTTTTCAACAGATAAAACACCAAAACGCGTTCAAGACACAAAGGGTTAACACAGCAGCAGTCTACCTAGAGAAATGTATGAGTTTTGTTACATTGTGATATAAAGAAAACTCTACAAGACTACAAGAATCCAATAGAACCGTTAGGTTCTATTGGATATTGTGGATGTAACCTGAACTATTTATGTCCTTGTGTGGATTTTCCTTTTGTGTGGACATAAATACCGAATTTGATTAAGCAGTATTGTGTTTTAAAAGCATAATGAGCTATGCTTATTTCTTCCTTTTCCTGAAATGTTAGTATTTTTGGACAGTTGGTTTCTACACAGCAGCAGAAGTTTGTAACTGTTTTAAGTCAGGTTTATTTATTGTTCAATGTGTGAATGGCTGGTGCTCACACTATGGAGTGTAGTTTGTCCTGTGGAGGAGATCAATTAAGCCTTTTTGTATCAAGCTGTTTCATTACAAATGCCACATACTGCAAATCCTTTCATCGTATTTTACCTATGGTATTTTTACTGTGATTGATATTGTGGTTTTATGGACCTGGCATTACCTGCTCTTGGCAACTCAAGAGAAAGAATCCATTTAACGAGTTCTTCATTGTAAGTTCTGCAAACGTCTGGATCTTTGAGAAGTTGAAGGAAGTCAGATGACCGACCGTGTCTCTCCTTTGTCTGTCATTGCATCGATGAGGTCAGTGCAAGCAGCCTCTGGATTTAATGAACCCTTCAGTTGTCGATACACTCTTTGATCAACAGTATTGGTCAATATTACTTAGGAAAGTAACTTCTTTACTTTACTCTGTACCCCTTAGACAAGGTAATATCATTACTTTACTTATTACTGGAATCGAAGAGTAATATATTACATATTACGTTATTACTTTCCCAAGTTCTCAACACCGCCTTTGAAAAAATAGAGATGTACAACATAATCTGTTTAGCAAGCTCTTTTTAGAACTGAATCCAATTTATTGGAATAATAATCCCACAAACTGCACCTGAAAACTGTCTCTTTGACTTTTTAAACTTTTTCACAATTGTTTTCAAAGACAGTTGAGGTCTTGTATTTAAAAATAAAATACAAAATAAAGCAGCAAGCGATTTGTAGTGTACATAACTGTTTGCAGGATGCTGCGTGTGGACTGAATCTACAATCTAGTGCACATCTCTGTTGTTACAGTACCTGTCGATAGCTTGTAAATCTGTTCTATTTTTTCATGCAACAACAAGCTCATTTTAAAAAAGTAACTTGGCGTTACTTGCAAAGTAATGCGTTACTTATTACCCATTTTTTCAGAGTAATCTCGTTACTTTACTTTTTGGAGCAAAAGTAATAATATTACAGTAATATGTAATCTAAAATTAGTTACTGCCCAACATTGTTGATCAATGAGGCGTTTACTGTCTGCATGCTGCAGAATGAACTGGAAATCTGCACTGAGCCAGTCGGATAGTTTCATCTTCATACTTGACGGCTGTCAAAAAGAGTATAGTATCATTGTGTTGCGCCAACATTGAGCAGACAGTAGCATTTGATCAATATAAAACTTATTTTGTGTTGCTATATTTTATTGTACATAATGAATGATACATCATGTTCTACCAGACTGCTATGACAAGTGCTCTCTTCTTCGGAGATGACACTTACTACCTATTGGCTATAGACCTGCACAGTGACGTCACCGCCCCTGTTCCAGAAATGGATTCCCCATTCATTTTTCTCATAGGCTTTTCGAAAATAATTTATATAAAGACGATTACGCCGCGGACAAAGCCAACTCGAGTCGTGGCGAATCATGATGACACACACAAACTGTTGGGACAATCAAATCATTTCTAAGATGAAAAACGAAACAAAAAGTCTTGTATCATGCCATTTTCTACTTCTTCCTAATTATATATTATATGACGATATTGTGTTTGTTGTCATGATTTGTCACGACCCGAGTTGGCTTTGGCCGCAGCGCAATCGTGTTTTTATTTACCATTTTCGAAAAGTCTATGAGGAAAATGAATGAGGAATCCACTAGTGCATACCTGGGCATTATGCGGCCCGGGGGCCAAATGCGGCCCTTTGGCTGACTCTGACCGGCCCGGGGACCAGTGGTCCTTGAGAGAGTTCCAGGTTAAATATGGAAAGTTGGTTAACCAGATGTAACTCTTTGAGAGCGTATAAATGAAACCAAATGGACCCTTGCGGGTCCATTTGGTTTCATTTTTACACTCTCAAGAGTTAAAATATTCATCATCTGAATTACTTAAAATCTACACAATCAGATAATGTAAAAGAATGTTCATTTTTTTATCTGTTTGCCTGTTTTGTTTCCCAAATCCAGCCTGGAATTTTGGACAAAAACAAAAGAAATCTTTAGTTCTGGAGTCTTACTCTTACTTTTGTCTTAATTAAATTAATACTGCGCACTTTAGTTCAGCCTTTAGTCTTGGCCCTCCACAATATTTTATGTATCTCATGTGGCCCCTGGGTAAAAAATAATTGCCCACCGCTGCACTAGTGGAACAGGGCTGGTGACGTCACTGCGCAGGTCTATAGCCTAGCCTGGAGAGGTACAGTTGGATTCCATCCTGAATAATTAGTCCAACCCCTGCATCTAGTGCAGGAATGTCCAACTCAAATCAGGTAAAAATAGAACCATTGTTACAGTCCAGGGCCAGAGTCTCGGGACTGTATGTGTTTCAACACACAGGCTGTGGTTTATGAGGACGTCCCAGGTTAACAGAAATAAAGTATTTTTTCCCTTCAAAATTCATAGCAAAGATAAATGCAAAGATGAAACTGCATGCATTAAAAACTGAAATTGCATTGTTAAAGTTCATTTCCAGTTATAAGATCGTCAGTTCGTCACAAGCTCGGCTTTATGCTAAATACTCAATTGAGTTGAGTAAGTAATAGTAAACAATGACTTGCATTCATTTCTTACTATGGTGTGGGCAACATACCAGAGGACCAGTTATAGGTAATAAATGTGGGGCCTGATTTGAGTTTGACATGTATGATTGCGGAGATATATAGGTTACTTTGGTAATGCCTGTTTTATTAGTCTAGCGAAGGCAGTTCATCAGTGTTCAGGGCATCATTGTTGAAGGCATCAGTAGAGAGAGAGAGAACCTTGAATATCTTTATATCTCTTTACCTGTGTGGATGCCATGGTCTTTTACTCTTCTCTGGATGAGGCTGACAATTGACAACAAAGAAGGTCCTGATGTTACAAATATATTGAATG
>CM076968.1:53550334-53618286 GCA_039105355.1 Benthosema pterotum | reverse complement strand
CGCGGTCAATGAGTTAAATTAATATTATGCAGACTTTAGTCCAGCCTTTAGTCTTGGCCGTCCACAATATTTTATGTATCTCATTTGGCCCCCGTGGGAAAATAATTGCCCACTTCTCTGCTTCATATCATGCCGTTGAATGATTAAAACTTTTAAAGGAAAATACCTGTTTATTTTTTTATTTTTGAATAAACACAACTCATTTCCAGACTTGTCACATGTTAACTATAATGTAGTTACAACGATAACGCAGTGTTGTGTTGGCCCAGGGGCGTAGCTAGCAATTTGGGCCCCCTGCAAAGCTTTTTCCACATGGGCCCCCTTTCCCGGCGGTGTCAAAGGGGGAATTCACCCATTTTCAACATTTTTTCTGAGTGTACAAATGCTCCATTTGTACACCATTTGGTTCCATTTGTACGCTCTCAGAAAAAAGAAGTGTCTATAGAAATCCATTAACATGATGACATACATCTTGATGATGCCATCAAGATGTGTTTAACAGTTTTCGTGCCGTTGAAATAGATCTACGTCTCTGTTTATCATTATGAAATACAGTAACGACTGATGCCGCTGCCGTTGAGCTACGCCTTTGATCGTTACTTACCTGCGCCGGTTTGATACGATCCCCATGCTAACAGCAGCGTGCAGCGACCGCATATTCCATTGATAGACCATTATAAGGACGGACCAAACCGGAAACCGGTAGAAGTGTGTGTCGCCAACTAACTTGTCCGTGGGGAAACTGGACCGAAATATGAAATATGACTTTTTTGATGAAAATCGCTGGCACTGGCTACCTCAAAAAATATGAAAAAGGGCTGGCACTGGGAGTGTTAATCATGTTTTTGTGTTTTTTCTTCAGACCTCCATTTCCATGAAACACAGAATGGGGGGAGGAACGTTTTTATCATGTCCACCCAGCACCTCTAGGTTATACTAATGACATATTAGAATGTGAAAATGGGTGGGATTCCCCTTGCTTCAATCTGGTGCACTTTGAGATCGAATATTTTTCATAATATAATCAATACAAATAAAACCTTATTAGTGCAAGCTTTCAGTGGGCCCCCCTGACTTTGGGCCCCCCTACAATTGTCCCCCTTTTCCCCACGTGTCTACGCCCGTGGTTGGCCCACGTAGCTGAACATGAAGTTCTGTTTCTGAGACTTCAAAGAAAGGTCATGAGAGATAATTCATCTGAGTACACAGCAGCTCTTTAGACTAGTTAAACACTGGCACTTAAACTGCACTGTTTAGCTTAAGCAAACACTTAACAAGCACCAGTCGTATCATAGTTTGGGATTTTTCATTATAGTTTGGTTTTAGTTAGTTTTCACACTTTATTTTCTAATTCAGTTAGTTTTAGTTAGTTTTTAAAGTGGGTTGGCTAGTTTTTATTTTGGCAAAACTGCTTAGTTTTATTTCATTTTAGTTTAGTTTTAGTTATTTAGGTTTTTTTGGCCTTGGGTTTAGGTAGGCTATAGGATTAAAGATCAGAACATTAAAAAAAAAAAAAACCTCAAAGATTACCATCCCCCTCTTCATGCTGGTCACCAACCTATAGACACATTTTGATTTTAAGTAGTTTATATTTTAAATGTCCAGCATATAAAGTAAATGTTAAAAAATTAATAAATATAATAAAACGAAGGGTATGCTATCTATGATTTCTGTTGGTTTTAGATTGTTTTGTGAACACACAATACAGGTTCGGTTTAGTTCTTGTTTTTAAATGTATTTCTAGTTTTTATTAGTTTCAGTTAATTGACACGTGTTTTGTATTTTAGTTTTCATTTTTTAGTTAAAAAACATTGCATGTAGTAATACTACTCCATCAGCCAAAACACAACAGGAGGTCCTTGAAATGAAACACGTTGAGAGTCTTAAATCTTCTCTTACAGGGGAGTCCCTGCTATATCGTTTTCAAATGGGGGTCCTCTCTCTCTCTCTCTATAGAAAAATATATACAGTATAGGGCAAGGGTTTTCAACCTTTTTTCTAGCTATTTATTTTGCTTTTTGTCCACAATTCCAGGCTGGATTTGGGAAAAACAACACAGCAAAACATACATTCCGAAATGGCTAATTCAGATGATGAATATTATTTGATGATGAATATTATCTTGAGAGTGTAAAAATGAAACCAAATGGACCCTTTCATTTTTACACTCTCAAGAGTTACATCTGGTTAACCAACTTAGCTGGGGACCACCTGGAACCCTCTCAAGGACTGTTGAAAACCCCTGGTATAGGGCAAAATTTCAACTGGAAGTAGCCCCTCACCCGTCTCCCCCAACCAGGTTATTATAGTTATGGAGTTTTCATTTTAGTTTAGTTTTTAGTTAGTTTTGACATTTTATTTTCGAATTCAGTTAGTTTTAGTTAGTTTTTAGAGCGGGTTTGCTAGTTTTTATTTAGTTTTTATTTTGGTGAAATATTTAGTTTTAGTTAGTATTAGTTTAGTTGTGGTTTTAGTTATTTTTTTTCTGTGCTTTGGTTGTCAGGTATAGGATTAAATATGTGACAGAGTAGGAAACGGTTGGTAATCAACATTTGCTTTGAGTTTCTTAGTAGATTGGATGATTGCACTCTCAACAGTGTTTATGGAACTCAGTAGTGGATAGAAGATCTAGAAGCATCTCCTCCTCATGCTGGTCACCAACACATTTAAAAGCTTTATAAAGACTATAACTAAGGTATTTTGGGTATAATTTCAGTTAGTTTTAGTTAGCTTTCTGAACATTACAGTTTTAGTTTAGTTATCGTTTTTTGCATTCATTTTTAGTTTTTATTAGTTTTAGTTAACTCAAATGTTTTTTGAATTTTAGTTTTCGTTTTTTAGTTATAGTTTTAGTTAACTAATATCACCCTGTCCCCAACTACTGGTCTTCAAACCTCCATGCAGATCCAGATCCAGTGTTCCCTGAGGCTGCAGCCAGCTCCAGTGTTTACCTACAGATGTGATCACCTCCTCAGGACACAAGCGGCGACGATCACACACCCTGCCGAGCCACACCCACCTGATGACGTCTGATAGGTGGAGACACCGCGCCACACCCACCCGATGACGTCTGATAGGTGGAGACACCAAGAGAAGTTTTATCCTCCCTGCGGTGTTTGGGAGAGAAACGTCTGGATGGTATCCGTGCAGAAGGCACCGCCGGCCTCGTGTGGAGGAGCTGAGCTGTGTGGTCACACACGCACACACAGACACACACACACACACACACACACACACACACACACACACACACACACACACACAGCTTTATAACATGCGCGCAGGAGCGGGACAACACATGAGGAACTAGACCGAAGACATCAACACCGGAGTCCAACTGAGGAGACAACTTAAAACTACTCGCCCATCAGTAATACTGCCGTACACTTTTCCTTCTATTTTGCTTTGGAAAACAAGACCGTTTTTTGAGGGACAACCAATTTAGTTTGGGAAAATCCTCTACTAAAGCCAAAGTGATCATTGCCTATATTTGAGAACAGTTAATATTTCAGCCAACAACAACAAAGAAAAAGTTGGTTCATAGATCGGCCGTGCGAGAGTTGCGTGTGGACGTCTTTGGGACAGCGAACCGAGAGTTGCCCAGTGACCGGGAACCCCAATTTATACAGTAGAAACAAGCAAGATGATTATGAATGGATAGAAAGCTCAAAAACACGTCTAAGGCCTTCCTGGAGCCAGCATGCGGGGATTTTTATTAAGTTCTTGACATGCAATGAGTTAACTGTCCAGCGATAGTCCCTGCAGTGTCTTCATCTGAAGGGGACATCTAACAGGTCTTTATCTGAAAGGGACATCTAACAGGTCTTCATCTTAGGGACATCTAACAGGACTTTATCTGAGAGGACTTCTAACAGGACTTTATCTGAGAGGACATCTAACAGGACTTTATCTGAAAGGGGCATCTAACAGGTCTTTATCTGAGGACATCTTTCAGGACTTTATCTGAAAGGGACATCTAACAGGTCTTTATCTGAGGGACATCTAACAGGACTTTATCTGAGAGGACATCTAAACGGTCTTCATTTGAGGGACATCTAAACGGTCTTCATCTGAGGGACATCTAAACGGTCTTCATCTGAGGGAACCGTCCCTTCGGCCAGCATTCTGCGGCAGTATTTCTGGATTGGCGGTTCTGGACTGGTCATTCTGGACACAACAACGACCCATCAAGAGAATCGGACACCTCCTTTTAATCAGGTAAGAGTCACTATATGTTTAGCCTCCACACCCAGGCTTTCATTTTCGACTGCGTTGCACAAACATGTAAAGCCTGGACTAATTTGTTAGCTGCGGTGACCTAGAAGTTGAAGTCAAACTTTCGGGGTGGGCGTCGCCCCAAATGATGTGACGTAGCTAAGAGAATAAAAATGAAACCAAATGTTTACACTCTCAAGAGTTAAAATATTCATCCTCTGAATCAGCCTACACAATCAAAGATCAAAGTCTACACAACTAGAGAATGTTTGACTGTTTTGTTTTCTCTGAAAAGCAAAAGCAAAATAAATCCTTAGTTTTGGGGTCTGTGGGGCTAAAATGCTGAATAAATAGTGGGCCCTGGTATCAAAAAGTTTGAAAACCTTTATTAAAAAGTATTAAATAATTTGTAACTAGTAAAGTAATAGGTCACTTTTTCAGAACCGGAACAAACTGCAAAGAGTTACTTTTTTAAAAGTAGCTTCCCTAACACTGCATACAGATGAAAACAAGAGAATTGTGTGTGAATCGCAATCTCAATTCTTGCCGAGGAAAACCAAGCTTATTTCAGCAAGAATCATGCAGCCTAAGTCAAAAAAGGTTTGAGAATGTGCAGGTTCTAAACAACTGCTAGTAGTCATAGCAACGCTTTGTGATGTATGCAGTGTTGCCAACTTGGCACATTTGTTGCTATATTTAGCTTTTTTCAGACCCCCCTAGTGCCAAAATTAGTGGAAAAAACTCCTGGCGGAAAATTTGGTGCTTTTTTGCTGGTGAGTTGGGGCGAAATTGGTTGACAGGCGCCAGAGATAAAACCCTCATTTTTCACCATTTTTACTCCTGTGATAGATTTGTAACGCTTGAGATCTCAAGAGTTAATTGATTCTAATTTATTCTAATTCGATACCTAATTTAATTTGGTAATTCAGGTATTTAATCTACACATTTAAAAAATGTAGCATAATTGTTATTTTGACCAACATTTTGCCAGTTATCTCTCATAAATTAGTCTGAGAAACTCAACTTCAAATGGTGGTCTCCGTGGCTAAAATGCAGAATAAATAGTGGGTCCTGGTATGAAAAAGGTTGAAAACCCACTGCTCTAACGCATTCTAGTGCATTTTGGAAGTGCCACTAGTGCATTTTGGATTTTGGCAGTTGGCAACACTGGATGTATGATGCATTCATTTTCATCCTGACCACAAAAGCTCTGAATGTCGGTACAGAACACGTACATTATGTTTAATTAATCATACTGTACATTGTACACAAAGCAATCAGACAGAATCTGTCCATTGTTTACCGTGGTGGAGTGTACAGACACACCTGATTATTATGTTTAATGCCCTGTTTGATCATGATCATGACTCATTTACATGTGGAGTCTTTTGTCACCGCTAAACCCCTTATCCCTTAACCTCTTTGCCTTTGTAAACTATAACAAAAAAACATTTTTCAATAGTTAAAATGGCTAGTCTACAAGCTCACAACGTGTCAATAGATTGGCACATTGAACTATGCCTAAGTGGTAAAAAAAAAAAAAAAAAGGCATAAGGGGTTTGGGAGAGCGGGTTTAGCATGTGATGAAAATGGAGCCCCATGTGTTTGTACGTTAGGTGCTGTGAGTGACACATGGGTGTGCGTGTGTGTGTACGCATGTGCATGTGTTTTGAAAATGGTTAATATAAAGACGATTACACCGCGGACAAAGCCACTTCGGGTCGTGACAAATCATGACAACCCACACAACATTATCATGCAATATCTAATTAGCAAGAAGTAAAAAACGGCAACACTTTTTGTTTCTTTTTTCATCTTAGAAATGATGTGTTTCTCACCAAAGATCGTGTGTGTTGTCATGATTTGTCACGACTTTGGCTTTGTTATTTTTATTTACCATTTTCGAAAAGAGGAAAATGAATGGGGAATCCATTTCTGGAACACGGGCGACGTCATGAAGGGGGCGGGACTGCTCAGCTCTATAGCTGCAGAAGGCACACGCACGCACACACACACACACACACACACACACACACACACACACACACACACACACACACACACACACCACACACACACACACACACACACACACACACACGTGGTGTGTACGGTGTGAGTGTATCAGTGGTTTGTGTTATCATTGCTGTTCTTTTGTCTACAGCAGGGGTTTTCAACCTTTTTGACTCCAAGGACCACCATTTATTCCGCATTTGAGCCACGGACCACCATTTGAAGATTACATTTTCACACCAAAGACCTCAAATTAAAGAATTGTTTTGGTTTTGTCCACAATTCCAGGCTGTATCTGGGAAACAAAACAGTGTAGACTTCTTAATTAAGTGGTGCTAATTCAGATGAAGAATATTTTAACTCTTGAGAGTGTGAAAATGAAACCAAATGGACCCGCAAGGGTCCATTTGGTTTCATTTTTACACCCTCAAGAGTTACATCTGGTTGACCAACTTTCCATCATTTAGCCTGGGGACCACCTGGAACCTTATCAAGGACCACTGGTGATGATCAACCTGCATGTCTGTCTGATACATTATTATTATTACGATATCACACAAATACTAGAGCTGTCAGTCGATTCAAATATTTAATTGTGATTAATCGCATGATTGCCCATAGTTAATCTTTGATTAATCACAATTTAATTGCATATTTTTATTTGATTTTTTTTAACTTGCGATTAACTAGTTAATGCTGACAGTATTTAATAAATACCAAACCTTTCCCCCACAAGAATTAAGATCACGATTCACACAATTCTCTTGTTTTCGTCTGTATAAAGTGTCGGGGAAGCTATTCTGAAAAGTAACTCTTTATTTCTGGTGAAAAAGTAGCGTGCAAGTGTACAAAATGGTAGGAATTGGAACCCTTCTGGGGTGTGTAACTCTTCAGAGCGTCCACAGATGGACGCTAATCATTTAGGGTCCCTTTTTACACTCTCAGGGTTAAATAAACCCTGAGGATTAGAATCCAGTAGATCCGGTTTTAGCTGACTGATTGACATGCTAACAGTTAATAGCTGGAGGCCAAGAGAAAAATAATGGAGGTAAATACTTTTACAGTGGTTTTCAACCTTTTTCATACCAGGGCCCACTATTTATCCGGCATTTGATGACATTTTAGCCACACAGTCCCCAAAACTAAAGATTTATTTCGCTTTTGACCACAATTCCAGGCTGGATTTGGGGAAACAAAACAGTCAAACATACAGATCAAAATGACCATTAATCTTCTACATTCTCTAGTTGGGCTAATTCACATGATGAATATTTTAACTCTTGAGAGTGTAAATATGAAACCAAATGGACCCGCAAGGGTCCATTTGGTTTCATTTTTACGTTCTTAAAGAGTTACATCTGGTTAACCAACTTTTCATCTTGTTAACCAATTTAGCTGGGGACCTCCATGGAACCCTCTCAAGGACCACTGGTGGTCCCCAGACCACTGCTTGAAAAACCACTGCTTTACTCTACTGTAGATACAGTTGCACTCTAATGTAGGTAAAAAAAAATAATCACACCTTCATAACTTGCATGAGCGGAGCGGGCACAAGTTGAGCAATCGGTGCACCGTGGTCGTCGTTCCTTGGGGCACTCCGATTGGCCAGTTGGGAGGTTTACTTGCATCAGCGGAGTTGCAAGTTAGGTGCTCAGTGGTCACAGTCGTCATCCTTTGGGAATAATGAGTGTCAACTTCAAAGAGAATTCCACACCAAAAGTTTTTTAATCTTTATTTGCAGTTATTTTTTAAGTGATCCAGGTGTTATTTTGTGAAAACACTCCTTAATGGCTGTTTTCCCTACCCCAATATAAGCTTATAATGGGGCTAAGGGGTGTTGTTCAAGTTCACCTATATACATCGCTCCAAAATGCAATTTTGTGCTATATATTGTTCTCTCCACCATGTCAGTAGTGTGTTGGCAGTGTGTGTGTTTGGGGCGGCTGTGGCTCAGGAGGTAGAGCAGGTCGTCCAATGACCCTTGGGTCGGCGGTTCGAATCCCGGCTCCTCCTGTCTACATGTCGAAGTGTCCTTGGGCAAGACACTGAACCCCAAATTGCCTCCAATGAGTTGGTCGGTGTGAGCTGGCCACCATTGGTGTGTGAAGTTTAGGACGCTGAGTGTCGACTGTTCACCGCTCTACTTCCCAATGTATGAATGAATGGACCATTGTAAAGCGCTTTGAGCACTTGGAAAAGCGCTATAAAAATGCAATCCATTATTGACCACTCACACTTTCACGGTTCAGCCATAAACCATGTGCCACGCCCCTACGTTTTGAGACAGCGGAATCAGTGCTGAATCAAAAGTGAAAGTGAAAGAGTGTTAACACACTACTGACATGGTGGAGAGCCATTAAGGAGTGTTTTCACACAATAACACCTGGACCATTAAAGGTAGGGGAAGTGATTTGAAATTCATGGTGTAGTACCAGCCTGGTGCACTAGGGGCCACCAACAGTAGCTACACTATGTGAACCTGCTGCTCGCTCCTGATTGGAGGAGAATTGGTGGTGACCTGGGGAACTTTTATTAGCTCCTCTGCTAACGTGGGGGAGGGGGAAACTCCATATGTGGTTTCCACACCTTATAATAGAGCATTTTAACAGAAAAAAAATATTTTTTTGGGTGATATCTGACAAAAGTGAAATCACTTCCCCTACCTTTAAAAAAAATAACTGTAAATAAATAAATAAAACTTTTGGTGTAGAATTTACCTTTAGCATGGTGAAACACAACTTGATGATGTCATCAAGTTGTGTTTCACCATGTTAATGACTTCTTTCAGTCCCACAGAATGGGAGAACTCTTTTTTTTTTATCATGTCCACAGTCCACACAACTTCTTTAAGGCATATTGATGAATTAGGAAAATATTGAAAATGTGTGGAATTCCCATTTAAGAGAAGGAATCACAAGAATTTATTGAAAGAAAGTAGCTCATAAAAAGTCTATGGTGGAGTTTTATCAAACAAAAACTTTGCAGTTAGAAAGAGGATAATTCAACCTTTCCATACAGCTGCAATGTTGGTGAGTTAAATGCTGTTTAATAAAGCAGATCGCAGATGATTTTTTGGAACTCAGATTCATCCCATAATAAATACATAAATAAATAAATAAAATAATAAATCTAGAGTTGAATTGCAGATCCTCGACATGAACACTGATGTGCAAACTCACCTGAGATTCAGTTTTTCCATGGTTTAATCCAGTGGTTTTCAACCAGTGGTCCTTGAGATGGTTCCAGGAGGTCCCCAGGCCCCAGCTAAATTGGTTGACCAGATGAAAAGTTGCTTAACCAGATGCAACTCTTTGAGAGCGTAAAAATGAAACCAAATGGACCCTTGCGGGTCAATTTGGTTCATTTTAACACTCTGAAGAGTTAAAATATCCATCATGTTAATTAGCCTAAGTCTACACAACTAGAGAATGTAGAAGATTAATGGTCACTTCCATCTGTATGTTTGACTGTTTTGTTTCTCATATGTGGGGTAAAAGCAAAAGAAATCTTTAGTTTTGGGGTCTGTGGGGCTAAAATGTAATCAAATGGCAGTAATCTTGTATTATTTTCCCCTTCAGTTAATTGTAAACACAAGATGTGTGTATCAACCACATCAACAACCATAGATATCTATGTCAACAATGGTTTTATTCATTCCGCCATCTTGGATCTCATTCTAGCATGAACTCTCGTTCTCAGGTCTCGTGAGACCATACCACTGTATGTGTGACAGGTGTCCTGTGCTACAGTGCCCTCGTGTGGTGATAAACACACGCATTAGGTTACAGATCTGTCAATAAACGTTTCATTGTGGATTGTTTAACGTTAAAACAAACGGCTTGTCTGTAACAAACAACCTGTAGCATCAGTGAGTGAGTGTTTGTGTTGGCGTCCAGTGCATACCATATTATGGATCACTCCACTCACTGCTCAAGGCAAAGTGTCATACTTAAGACATTGTGGGGTCAGAAACTGAGTGCTCCAACTTCATGCATGCAGCCTGAATGGGAACAAACTCAAACTAACAAATTGTACATTGTACTGTAAATCTCCAAACTGTTAATAAAAAAAAATCAATAAATGTTGAAAACCTTGACAGTCCAACCTACTAATAAAAAGGGTGAAAAATCACACCTGTGTGAAGTGAGGGGCACTCTCATTATACATAATCTCATGAACAATTTGAGGTACATTTCTCCCAGTCCCAGTCATTGTCAATGGCAAATATTGAGACCTGTGGACAAAAGCTGTATAGAAACACTGATATAGTGACATCACAATATCTAGCCTGAGTGAATCAGCTGACAGTATTTAATAAAAAACTTTTTTGGGGCCAACAGTTGATTCAGTCTGGCTTTAGCCAGGCTACACAATACCATTCCCTCCTCACTCCTCCCCCTTTATCATACAACAGTGTTTTTCAACCAGTGGTCCGGGCACCACCAGTGGTCCTTGAGAGAGTTCCAGGTGGTCCCCAGGCTAAATGATGGAAAATTGGTGGGTGTAAATCTTTGAGGGCGTAAAGATGTAACCAAACGGACCCTTGTGGGTCCAGCTGTTCGTCCCGAACATTTTTTGCGTGATTTGGCATAGACTGGCCGACCACAACCAGTGTGTGATGGACCTATTCTACCTGGTATAGTTGGTTAACAAAGATGTAACTCTTTGAGAGCGTAAACATGAAACCAAACCCTGATCATGCCCGTATCTTAGTACGGAGCGGCTCTTTTCAACACTTTACAGTATATACAGTATATGACACAGTGTGTGATTGACTGACTGATTGAATGAAGACCAAACATTCTGACACACAGATGTCATCAGCATCATCATCGTCATCAATCCTCAGTTGTCACTCAGTAAATGCCATGTTTACTCTGTACTACTGTTTAAATATTGAAACTTTTCAAAGTGTGGATTCATCATCATCAATCATGGTCCTGGTCTCAGACCGCTCCTCATTGTGAAACAACCAAACCATTTAAAGATTTTTCTTTTTGCTGTGTTAGCCTATGTGTCAGTTTCTAATCATGTAATCCTGGGCGCTACACTTTCTCTGCCAACCTGGGGAAGGCATGCTTCCTTATATGCATGAGGAGTCCAAGCTGCTGTCCTATACATTTTATGTCTACATATAGCTTATTTTTCACTATACTAGTATGCCTTACACCAGTTGTTCTCAACCAGTGGTCCCTGAGAGGGTTCCAGGTTTTCCCTAGCTAAATGACGGAAAGTTGGTTAACCAGATGTAACCCTCTTTGAGAGTGTAAACATGAAAAATGGAACCAAATGGACCCTTGCGGATCCATTTGGTTTCATGTTTACACTCTCAAAAGTTAAAATATTCATCATGTAAATAAGCCAAAGTCTACACAACGAGAAAATGTAGAAGATTAATGGCCATTTTGATCTGTATGTTTTACTGTTTTGTTTCCCAAATTCAGTCTGGAATTGTGGACAAAAGCAAAAGAAATCTTTAGTTTTGGGGTCTCTGTGGAGGTAAAATGTCACTAGATGTTGGTCTGTCTGTGGCTCAAACTCTGAATAAATAGTGGGCCTTGGTGTCAAAAAGGTTGAAAACCATTGCGTTACACTGTAAATAGTTTCTTCTTGGTTCCTAAATATCTTCTCTTCCCTCCTGCGCTGCAGAATGGGGAGTCCAGGCTGTGAGGGGCTCTACATGGGACCTCCTCCCCACCTCCTCCTCCCCCACCCGGACCCTGTGAGGCCGTGGCACTACCCCCACCACCCCCACCATCACCCCCACCACCACACTGACCTCCTCACGGAGGACGTCAAGCCCCCTCGCGCTCTGCTGGGGCTCCCAGACCCACCCAACAACAACAACAGCACCAATGGCTGGCCAGGGACGGGGGTCTACCCCCACCACCACCACCTCCTGCCCACCTACTGTGAGGACAGCAGCAGCAGCCTGAGCCCCCCACCCTGGAACCTGAAGGAGAGCAGCCTCAGCCCCCCACCCTGGATGCTGAGCAGGGTTAGTTTGTTTCTGACTCAAAGCAACTCTTAACTTACTCTTATCTTACCATTGCAACATCTAGCCAGTGTTGGGCAATATTTCTTAGGAGAGTAATATAGTACTTACTATCCCTTTAAGAAAGTAATAATATTGCATTACTTAGGCTCAAGAGTAATTATGTAAGATATTGCATATTACTTTTTTATATTACTTTTACACCAATATCCACAAAAAGCTGCACAAACAGTGCTCAAGTGTCCAGTTTCTGACCCCTCAATGTTGAAACTTTGAGACTACGGTCAGGGGGTTTAAGCGTGAAGGGCCAGGAACACTGTAAACTAGTTTTACATTAACCACGATCAAGAAAATCCAAGTTTCTGCATCAAACGAGTGTTTAAAAATCGCTTGTTTAGTAATCTTCGTCATTTTCTGAGGAGGTTGCATGAGCTTCCAAATAACTTCAGTTCAGTCGATGTGCATGTCCACACGCACAACCTCCTCGGAAATCAACAAAGAGGGCCACTAAATATGTGATTTAAACGCTCGTTTGATGCTGAGTCTTGGATTATCTTGACCAGGATTAGGGTTAAATTAGTTTAAACTAAGTGTCCCTGCCCCACCACTGTTTGGATTACATGTGCAGAAAAGGTAATAATGATGTATTGTGTAAACCATGCAATCTGTCTGAATGGCAATATGAGTAGACTTTGACATGACATCATCTCTATGAGCTACAGAGTGAGCGTAGAGAATTGAGGGAACGTATCAGGGCTAAGTACAACAGGACAGTACAACAGTAAAACAGAACAGTTCAACAGAACAGCTTCAATATAAACTTCTGTCCAATACAGATCCCAGAGCCCAGTCCGCTGTCCCCCGGTGTGACCCTAATGTCCTCCAAGCCTCCACAGCCGCTGTGTCCCACGGCAGTCCACCATGTCCAGGGCGGGCCGGGGTCAGGGACCCCCAGCCAGGGGGGTCCAGGGACCCCCAGCCAGGGGGTTCCGGGGACCCCCAGCCAGGATCTGGAGGAGCGTTGTCTGGAGCAGGTGCAGAGCCTGGTGGTAGGAGAGGTCCTGAAGGACATCGACACGGCCTGCAAACTGCTCAACATCACAGCAGGTAGGACAGCATTAAGGTCAGGGGTGTAGTGGAGGGGGGACGCGGGGGGACGCAGGGGGACGCCGTCCCCCCACTTCTCACAACTAAAATATTTTATATACAGGGGTGTAGTGGAGGGGGGACGCGGGGGACGGCGTCCCCCCGCTTCTCACATCTAAAATATTTTTGGGTCTGAAAAAAATCATTAGCATGGTGAAATACATCTTGATGACATCATCAAGATGTGTTTCACCATGTTAATGAGTTTCCTTTTTTCTGAGAGTGTACAAATGGAACCAAATGGACCCGCTAGGGTCCATTTGGTTCACATTTGTACACTCTCAGAAAAAAATAAAATCAAATGGGGGGAATTCCCCTTTCAGAGTCGTCCCCCCACTTCTAAAAGTACCACTACAACACTGATTAAGGTGCTTTTCACAGAGACAGTTAGATTTCTGTAGTTATCTGATGATGTCTGTGGAGCTAAAATGTCAATGTCAATGGTCTGTGGCTCAATTTCTGAATAAATAGTGGGTCCTGGTATCAAAAAGGTTGAAAACCTGTGCTGTGCTAAGGCATCTTCCACTCCTTTGTGTGTCTGCATCGCCGCCCGTCTGTCTGAACGCCCTGTGCAAAGTGCAAACGTCTCAAACGTGTGTGTGTGTGTGTGTGTGTGTGTGTGTGTGTGTGTGTGTGTGTGTGTGTGTGTGTGTGTGTGTGTGGGTGTGTGTGTGTGTGTGTGTGTGTGTGTGTGTGTGTGTGTGTGCACTGCCGTCGTCGCCACTTTTCCAATAACTTTTAGTAGCTTTATTCTCTTGACACTAAGGATCAACCATCCACTGTTTACTGTATAGCACTGGAACCGGACCTGGTAAAGGCCAAGCTGCTTGGTGGAATTGATGGCATGGCATGTTCACATGTTGACATGCGTGTGTGTTGCGTGTGTCTGTGTGCATACATGTGTGTTTAGCAAAATTATTCACAGACTCAGCCCGACGGCCTAAAAAGTCCTACCTTGAGTCACAGGGAAATCCCCTCTGGCTTAGTGGTTAAGATGTTGGCTTTCCAAATGGGAGACCTGTGTTTGTGCATGTGTTTGCGTGTGCATGCGTGCACGTGTGTCAATAGTAACAACAACAACAGAAAAAAAACACTTCATAATGAAGCTGTGCTTCCATTCCAGAACCTTCTAAAGTTGTCCCTTCCATTTCAGAGCCCATGGAGTGGAGCTGTGTTCACGTCCAGAAGTGGTTGCTGTGGACAGAACACCTGTACCGACTACCTCAGGTGTGTGAAAATAAATAATAATAAAAAATAATAATAAAGCTCGACCAGCCTACGGTCGTTCAAAAGATGTAATACAAAAACCTGTGGTCCGTAGAATGATGTTTTACCAAAGGTGTGTGTTGCTGTTTTGAGGACATTATTTCATAATGTGATCCTAATGAGCAAAAGAGGTGTCTGAAATGTTCCTGAATGTTTTATATTCATTGTAGGCCCTACAATAATATGAGGGTGGGATGAGAATAAGCCTAAGACCTTTGGCAGAGTACTTATATACTGTATGAATAGTCTGTGTTAAGGTTGAGGCAGAGTGTGTTAATGCCTATAGCAACCAGACAGCACATCAAACTTATTTTGATTCTTGTTAGTCTTTGACTCTTTGCCGAAAGTCTACGCCTGTGGATACAAGCAGAACAATGTGAGTTTCTCAGACAGGTACCTGGCCTCCCCTTGAAAGATAGGGAGAGGAGTCGAGTCATCCGTTGTCTTTGGACAGGCCGATTGTCTCCCTATAGGGAAGTCCTCGGATGGATGGATGCATGCATGGATGGATGGATGGATGGATGGATGGATGGATGGATAAGGATGGATGGATGGATGGATGGATGGATGCATGGATGGATGCATGGATGGATGGGTGGATGGATGGATGGATGCATGGATGGATGCATGGATGGATGGATGGATGGATGGATGGATGGATGGATGGATAATGATAATAATTGTTCTGACCTCCAGGTGTGTAAGGTGTTCCAGGAGCTAACAGGGAAGGATCTGTGCTCCATGACAGAGGAGGAGTTCAGACAACGTTCCTCACAGTGTGGAGACATGCTGTATGCTCACCTGGACATCTGGAGGTCAGGTAGGACAATACTACACTACAACACAGTGTGGAGACATCTGGAGGTCAGGTAGGACAATACTACACTACAACACAGTGTGGAGACATCTGGAGGTCAGGTAGGACAATACTACACTACAACACAGTATGGAGACATGCTGTATGCTCACCTGGACATCTGGAGGTCAGGTAGGACAATACTACACTACAACACAGTATGGAGACATCTGGAGGTCAGGTAGGACAATACTACACTACAACACAGTGTGGAGACATCTGGAGGTCAGGTAGGACAATACTACACTACAACACAGTGTGGAGACATCTGGAGGTCAGGTAGGACAATACTACACTACAACACAGTATGGAGACATGCTGTATGCTCACCTGGACATCTGGAGGTCAGGTAGGACAATACTACACTACAACACAATTCAATACGACACTACAACACAGTGTAGAGACATCTGGAGGTCAGGTAGGAATACTACACTATAATATGAGTCCACCCAAAGCGAGACAAAATTGAGGACAAGTCCAAGAGGGGACAAGTCAGAAGATCAGGTGTGGGAGGGGGTTAATAATGGATTGCATTTTTATAGCGATTTTCTATGCACTAAGTGTATACTCAAAGCGCTTTACAATGGTCCATTCATTCATACATTGGGAAGTAGAGCGGCGAACAGTCAACGTCAGCGTCCTACACTTCACACATTCACACACCAATGTTGCCAACCACTGGAGGCAAGGTGGGGTTTAGTGTCTTGCCCAAGGACACTTCGACGTATTCGAACTGCTGACCCTTGGATCATTGGTCAGGTTGAATAGTCGAGACACACAGCATCTTACTGGTATACTGGTACAGGTACAGAAATAAACAGTGTTTCTTTCTTTCTTTCTTTTTACAGCTGCTGGTATGAAGGAGCGCTGCGGTCTAACGGATGGAAAATCAGGCAAGTTCTGTCATTGTGTATTGTCTATAACGCTGCATTCCCATCATACGTAGTTGGTTCAGTAACTGTTACCAGGGTAAATCAGCCAACAACCCACAATCTTTCATGGTAAATTACGCTTCTGACACTTTTTACATATAAATGAAAGAAACACATTTGTAACTTGCAAGGATCTTTAATTTCAACCACTCTGGGATGTTGGCGGCTCATTTGCATCTAATTGGCATCTTAACTCATCCGGGTATTTTGAAGTTCCGAGCGGAGCTGTCTCATTTTCCACTCTTTTAAGCCAATCACAATTTGAACTCGAGAAAGTGTTAGAGAGCTGGCTTTAACTGCTGGTGTCTCATTGCTCAACTTAGTTTAGATGGCACCTCTCCGTCGCTGTCAAAAAAGTAGTGTCACAAACGCACAGAGACCTTGCTAGGCTACTGAATACTGATACCTATCAATGTTGTGATTGCCTGTGCAGGTCCAGAGGACCCCTGGCCAGAGGACATGTCCTGTCCTCCTCTCACCCAGCAGCCCATCCACCTGTGGCAGTTCCTCAGAGAGCTGCTGCTCAAACCTCACAACTACAGCCGCTCCATACGCTGGCTCAACAAGGACAAAGGTGTGTGTGTGTGTGTGTGTGTGTGTGTGTGTGTGTGTGTGTGTGTGTGTGTGTGTGTGTGTGTGTGTGTGTGTGTGTGTGTGTGTGTGTGTGTGTGTGTGTGTGTGTGCACGTGGATCCAAGGTGCCCTACGTAGATTTTGCATTACATTCACCCATTCTCAAACAACCATCAATTATGGTGTTCAGTGTCTTGCTCAAGAACACTGCGAAAGTGAGAAACTGTCAAACTAACTCCGGGGGGATCCAGATTAGAACAGGCGAAGCCCTAGAGTCCCTTTGGACCGACTCAAAATCCAACTCAAACTGTGGGCAGAGCGAGGAAAATGAAAATGTGGACCTGAGATCTAGACCGGACCAGAGTACTAATAAACACTAGCAGAGGTATAGTAGTGACCGACTGACTATCTCAAAGAGGAATGATGTCTGTGGTCTGTCTCAGGGGTTTTCAACCTATTTTGACTAAGTGACCGACTGCAAGATATGTTAATAAATAACACATAGGTGCTATTAGGTGGAGACCAGCTAATAGCTTATGGACCTATAACTCTGACAGTGTACAATTGTAACCAAATTGACCCATTAGTGGTTAATTTGGTGACAGGGGTCCCTGGCCATAGCTTTTCAAATGGGGCGCCCTGGACATGAAAAGATTTATTTCCAATAGGCTAATATTTTGTCTTTCTCTGACCCCGTGTGGACCGCAGGGATCTTTAAGATCGAGGACTCGGCCCACGTGGCTCGGCTGTGGGGCATCAGGAAGAACCGTCCTGCCATGAACTACGACAAGCTGAGCCGCTCCATCAGGCAGTACTACAAGAAAGGCATCATACGTAAACCTGACGTCTCCCGGAGACTGGTCTACCAGTTCGTCAACCCTGTGTGACCCCAGGCCAGGCGGGAGCTCAGGGACCCCTAGGCCTCTAGGGGGTCCATCTGGTTCTATTTGTAACACTCCTGCCAACACACCTGTTATACACACACCTGTGTGGGACCGTTTGGATCCCACTCCAAGGACACCAGTGAGCCAACGTGCACCAGCACTGACAGACTGTGTTTGACTGGAATTGAACTTCATTAATATTACTAGACCTGTGCCACCGACCTACTTGGGAATGATGCAAGTTGTGAACAATACTCGTTGTGCCCATTTTTGTCATTTGGTCCACTGGCAGTGCCTGACCAAAGCATGTTGTGGCTATTCTGGACAACTGTGTATCCGCCAGACTCAAGGCTGGGCACTGGCACTTTGTGTGGTGGTCCAATTCCTTTTTTTTTTTCTTTTCTTTTTAAAACGATCTTCATTTCCCACTATTTAGAAAAAAATAAGAAAAAAATAAGTGAATAAAGGAGGAGCTACAGGTGCAACCAATGAGGGCAAAGAGATTAGTAGCGAAGATATGCTGGTCATGTTACGCCATCTCTATTTTTACTGTGAAAACTCTTGGTGTTGTGTGTGTGTGTGTGTATCTGATAATGACTGTCTCTCTCTGGTGTATCTGGTTATATAAACATAAGCCCATGCATGTGACAACATGATCATCATAGAGGGAAGTTGTGAAGTACGCATAATTAGTGGCTCCACTATTTATTCTGTATTTTAGCCACAGGGACGACCATTTGATGTTGAGTTTAATCTCTCAGGCCTAAACTATAAGATATTTGATTATTCTTGTCCACAATTTAGGAGAGAACTGTTGTAACTGGCAAAACGTTGGTCAAAATAAAAAAAATATTGTACATTTTCTAATTGTGTAGATTCTTGAAAATTAAGTCATTCAGATGTATAAATGTAATGTAACTCTTTAGAGCCTAAAATGAAACCAAATGTTCATTTGGTTTGGACGGTCCATTTAGTTTAGTTTTACACTCAAGAGTTACAGGTCAAGAAAGGGTCCATTTGGTTACCAACTGTCCATCATTTAGCCGGAGACCACCTGGAATACTCTCAAGGACCACTGGCTGAAAACGACTGCGTTAAATAATGTTAACGCCTATTCCAGGTGTACAGAAGTCTTGAGTTACCATACTCTCATGAAACTCAGAAGTGCTTGTGTAGACACTCGACATGACCAGCAGATGTCAGCACTCTACAACTATTAAAGCTACAGCTCACGTGGACATATACCTGTAGCCTATAGCCTATATGTTAGCAGTACATTGAAAGGCCCTTTTTGTTCATGGACATTTCATCTGACAGTGTGGCCATTCAGGCAAGCTATACAGTATACACAGTAGTAGTGACAAGTACATGTATAGACTCTGCCTCCAAATCCTCATTCTCGCGAGACGAGGAGTACAGACCACATACCGCATATAGGGAACAAGGCACATGTGTACCTGCACACACACGGTACTAGAGATGGATGTAACTCAACTAGTAATAACCTATTATTACTTGTCTGTGGAATTGATTTGAAATTCATGGTGTAGTACCAGCCTGGTGCACTAGGGGCGCCCAAGAGTAGCTACACTATGTGAACCTGCTGCTCGATCCTGATTGGAGGAGAATTCACCCTCCACCTGGGGAACTTTTATTAGCTCCTCTGCTAACGTGGGGGAGGGGGAAACTGTGGTCTGCACACCTTATAATAGCATTTTAACAGAAAAAAAAAAGATTGTTTTGGTTGATATCTGACAAAAGTGAAATTTCCCCTACCTTTAATATAACGAGATCACATGAATAATATTGCAGTTACTTATACTAATATTAGTTATAAGCCATTAATAACAACGTTGTCATTAATGTGGCTAATGTGCTAGCACGGTTGCTAACCAAACAAACACAGCCGACGAGTGTTACTAGCATGTGAACAAAAGCAGTAAAATATGTTGGATGATGATGTTTATTAAACTTGACGCGTCTTTAAAGGTATCGTGACATCATTTGTAACATAATTTTATTATGTTGGAGATGATCCTCCAAATGTGTTTAGCAGGCTTTCATTAAAATAATGCTCAATTAATATGTTTTTGATCCCTTTCAATTACATTCTCATAAGGCAAGGAAAAAAACACATTCTTTTGGCCACTAGGGGTCGTGCTTTACTCCTTCCTTGTCAATCACTGATCCACCCAGCCACCCCTCTACCCCTCCTCTCCAACAAACTTCCCCACCTCCCAGATAGGGTAGCCAGGTCCAACCTGTTCATTTGAGGGAAAGAAGTGTTGCATGTGTGGGACATGACCTTGGTTGAATCTACTGGCTTTCAGCTAAAAAAAAAGGAACTAGACCACTGACACTGTGGCTACCTCACTGATTTTAGTGTCACAAACAAATCCATAGACTTGTCTTTGAGACTAATTATTTGGTGATCAGCAGTTCAGCTGTACTGTATTACAGTGGTTTTCAACCATTTTGATACCAGGGCCCACTATTTATTCAGCGTTTGAGCCATGGACCACCATTTGATGACATTGTCACCCCACAGACCCACAATACCAGGCTGGATTTCAGAAACAAACACAGATCAAACATAAATGACCACGTTCTACATTCTGTAATTGTTGAAAACCACTGCTGTATTACACAACATTGATTCTATCCTCTTTATATCAGTTGTTTATAGTACTCAATAATATATAAAATCCTAGCCGATGTCGCACAACTTACAAGAGAGAAGGAGGGAAGACAGAACTTATGAGTATAGAGTTGTGCAAACTCCGTTCACTTCACGGGGCCAGTCTAATGGAGGCTCTTCTACATCGACTTCCATTGAGAATGGTGGCAGCAAATAGGGACAGGTCCTGGACCTGAAGTAGGCAGAGACAGCTTTAATGATAGTAAAACCCTTTATTTTAGAACGTTTTGTAGGGCGTGTTCGAAAATACACCCTAAACGCACTGGTGTACTCTGTGATCGTTCGTTTATACCTGGTGTATTTGGGGCATTTGGTGCTCCTCGTTCGTTTATTCACACCAGTGTGTTTGGTGCACGCACTGAGCAACCCTACGCTGGAGACGGGGTTGGCCGGTGTGGAAGGTTTGATTGCGTCACAGCTGTGTCTCGAGCGCTACCGTTCAATGAAAAGCAATACAACTGTTGTGAGCTAGGAAGCTAGGCTATGGCTAAGCACTGTACTGTGGTCCCCCAACTTTTTCATGTCTGTCAATGTCAAGGACCTGCACATTTATCAAATAAATTCATGCAGACCCCCATTTGAAAATACTTTCCAGGGGGACCCCCATAAGAGAGGATTTATATGGCTCTGGCAGTGATTCTCACCATTTTTTTGAGTGAGGTGTGTTGTCTGGTTTTAACTGCTCGTTCGTAAATCAGGCTCACGCAATGCACTCGGTGACGACCACGCCCACTAAACCAAATCAACTCGGTGCGCACCCAGTTTGTATTTCCGAACATACCCGTAGATCAAACGGTGCTCTCTCTCACTCTCTCTCTCTCTCTCTCTCTCTCTCTCTCTCTCTCTCTCTCTCTCTCTCAAGTACTAGCAGTCGCTCAATACGACTACGTTACTTTAAAATAAATAAATAAATAAAGTCCACATTTATGTTTGCCTGGCTGGTTCGGGTCTCGGAATGTCGGATATAATTGCATCTTGCCATCTCGGCAGGGACATGCAGAGACTGTTTGCCTGTAATGCAATGAGAGCTAGGGCACTTCTAGCGAAATTGCATTCATGGTCTAGAAAAGAGGCTGGAGCACCCTTCGTGGTCTATGTGTGCACGTCCTTCAAACGGAGTAGAGAGGCAGAGAGCACAGCAGGGGAGGCTGGAGACAGCACGGCTCTGGGTGGGTGTTTACCGTGATGTACACGCAAGAATCCGGCGCCCAACCAGACGAGCCGGTTTTAAAACTAATTAACATAACTACAAAATACGGAGAAACCACTGAAATGAACCACTGAAACCCCCCCGAAACACAAAAAATGAAGAAAAACGTGTTTTTAATGTCATGATACCTTTAATGTTATTTCCATTTAGAAAAAAAAAAAAAAAAAAAAAAAAAAAAAACACTGTCTCATGTTCAGGCCAATAGGGTATAATATTTTACGAAATTTTATGAAAATGAAACAACACAAAGCACTCTTCTAAACATTGGCAGATCGCATGCAATTATGTTTGAGTTGGACCACTGATCTGTGCAAACTGCAAATGTTCCAATATCATTTACTAAAATGTCAATGGCCTGTGCAAGTTACCCAAAACTAGGCTTACGGGCATTTGGCAGGTTTTGCACCTGTTGTAAACGTGCCATGGTCAATTGTAAATGTTTAATCAGAATAGCTGGTCTATGTTAAATGTGGCTATAGGTTGTCCAAACAGCATTCTCTAACTTTGTACTAAATTTCTTTCATGTTCGGTGTTTGGTTATGTAGATCCGGATGATGAACCCACCAATGCTAATAATGTTATACCTTGTAAGTATTGCTTTATGATGGTGATTTGAGGACTCTTTTTAAATAAATACAAATATAATACATACAAAAGTAACAATGCATCCTAAGTGGTAAAATAAACAAACAGCGATAAACACAAATGGCAATAAATTACAAATTGAAAGAGTCTCACACATCTTAAATAATCAATATATAACAATAATAATTATTCATACCACAAAACTATTAATCGAAATCAAGTGCAAATTCTAGATACTATTGATATGATTAACTGGAATTGGAACATGTGCACGCTATTACTATTGTTTCGTTTCAGCTTGAAAGGAAATGTAAAAAAAGAAAAAAAGAGAGGAAAAGGAAAGGAACGTGACACTATGTCCCATTCACTATGTGCCTTAATCCGTTATGCCTGATGCTGTTTTGTGTTTTTGTATTGTGGGCTTTTTAGTGTCTTAATTGATAAAAAACTGCAGTCTGTTTGATGGGGTGTATATTAGATTTACCATTATTCCTACTGCTGTATGCATCATTTTATTGAGCTCTCTGGAAACAAAAAGGTGTTTTATAAATAAATAAATATAGCTTATTTGTGTTGCATTCATGTATCAATTACCTAATATATTGTCTTCAAACGGAGTTGATGTTGATGTGATGTTATGTTTTGTTACATACCTTAGGGAAATAGTAGCAGTTATGTCATAGTTACGTAATGTTATTTCTCCATGACGCAAAACTCAAATGTTGTTTGAAACAGTTGTATACAATATCACTGCAGTGTTTCTACCTGTATTCTGTGCATTATCTGTATGTGATCATAGACAACTTGAATATAAAACATACCTGAGTGGCATCAGAGTACATACATACATAAATATGTGCTGATCAGTTATATTAACCAATAGAAATCACAGCACTGGGTTGTTTTGAAGTCTAGAGACACATGCTTTGATGTTTTAAACATACACCAAGGCTTATTTCTTTGACAATGTTTACGGTTTGAAACCACATGTCACCATTTGTTTGAGACAGGAATGATTTTAACTGGCTGCAGAGGGGCACTACTCCTCCTCCTGCAGCCAATCAGTCCTTAGAAAGGACCGGTGCTCATGTATATATTGGCTCCACAGCATGACAACCTTTTTTAATTCTCACCAGCTACAGACATTTCAATACATTACTTTCTGAATGTCCTATCCTGACATGGGGCCAATTCTATTAAACTGCATGGGGACTGAGTCCATGGAATATATCAAGTGAGTATGCATCAAATCCTAGCATGTTAAATTCGTGGCTGCAATTCAAAAACTAGTGTGGCATTTTTAAATTTATTTTTACCATTTGAACTTCAGTATCCATATGGTAAGGCCAACTATAAAATGTGATGAATGATTTTGAAAAATATATTTGCCTTGGATGGAAAAGGTTATTGCCATTGTGACATTGTCTGTACTACACACTACGACTACAGCAACATCTGAAGATGTTTATATATAACTTAATATAAGTGGACTGTGTATTGTATTTTGCTGTGCTTTGACATATTCTACTGTGCTGTGTCAAAGACAACAGGTCCAGGTACAAAACCCCCATTTGAATACAATGGAAGAGGACATTCTCTACCACTTCAACCTGGGCACCAAGACCCACAATCTTCCTGAGATGTTTGGAGATATCAAGGTTTGTGAGAGAGTGTGAGAACATGAGATATGGTTTAAAGTACGACCAGCAGAACTCATAGAAATCTCTCTCTCTCTCTCTTGCATAGTTTGTGTGTGTTGGTGGAAGTGCAAATCGGATGAAAGCATTTGCCCAGTTCATCCACCAAGAATTGGGTCTGCCCGGCAGCAAGGATGAAATCAGTGATATCTGTGAGGGAACAGATCGCTACTCAATGTACAAAGTAGGACCAGTGCTCTCTATCAGCGTAAGTATTGCAATGCAGAGGTCAACATGATCATGTCATAATGATCAATTGCCTGATCTCTCTTGTTATAAACAGTCAGTGTATGTTGTGTGCTATGTGTGGGTCTTTAACCCAATTTCTCTTTCTTCTTCCCAGCATGGAATGGGTGTCCCGTCCATTTCCATCATGCTCCATGAGATGATCAAACTGCTACACCACGCCCGGTGTCATGATGTGGTCCTCTTTCGCCTCGGAACATCTGGCGGAGTTGGTAAGAACAATCTGTTTATTAATCTGAGAGGGAGATGTCGGAGATGTGATGCACATTATTTACAATATTCAATAGAGATTACTTAATATTAATAATTACTATGAATTTAATTGAGACGTTTTTTTTAGAAATTAAAAAATTCTAGAGTTCTAATAATAAATACTGATTCTAGGGTATTTAATAGTATATACCCTGCACAAAGTGTAATACTCTCAGATTTGATTTATTAAATTTAATACGCTACAATACATAGCAATATAAGTCGCTGAAAGTAATATAGCTCATTTCCTTTTCACAATGGCAATACTTAATACTACTACCAATATACATATGTTTGCATACCCTCTTATCCCAGATAAAGATTTCACCATGTCACCATGTCACTGATCATCTTCTTGGTGTCCTCTCCTATCAGGCCTGGCTCCAGGGACAGTGGTGATCACAGACAAAGCAGTGGACTACTCCTTCAGGGCCCAGTTTGAGCAGGTGGTCCTGGGTAAGGTGATCACCCGGAGCACCCAGCTGGACGACGGCATAGCTAATGAGCTGCTGCAGTGCTCCTCGGAGCTCCCAGACCTTCCAACGGTTATGGGAAACACCATGTGCACCCACGACTTCTATGAAGGTAAACAAGCCTGTCATCTTTTTACACACACACACACACACACACACACACACACACACACACACACACACACACACACACACACACACACACACACACACACACACTCCAATCAATTTCTAAAGTTACACAACACAAAGTTAATTTAATACTCCAGAGTTAAATAATTAACACTCCAGACATTACCATGCATAGTGAGTGATCCACTAGCCTCTCTGGTGGAGCGCCAGCTAGATGGCATCTGGTTCATACGCTGCTTGCTGCTAACATACAGTATATTAACCTTACCTCTTCTGTGTCTCTAGGACAAGGCAGACTTGATGGGGCGCTCTGTTCCTTCTCACTGGAAGAGAAACTAGAGTACCTGAGGAAAGCCCACGAGGCCGGAGTGAGGAACATTGAAATGGAGTCCACGGTGTTTGCTGCAATGTGTGCAGTCTGCGACCTCAAAGGTAATTGTCCATATTAAGAGGAACAAAAATGCCCCTAGCTCCCGTCCCTGATGTGGGGCAAGTAGGGCAATAGGAGAGACTTTGGGCTCCATTTTCATCACACGCAAAACCCCTTATCCCTAACATCTTTGCCTTTTTTACTATTTTGAAAAAGTTTTTGGAATACTTCAATGTGCCAATCTATTGACACGTTGTGAGCTTGTAGACTGGACATTTTAACGATTGAGAAATGTTCTTTAAAATAGTTTAAAAAGGCAAAGAAGTTAAGGGATAAGGGGGTGATGTAAATTAGCGGTGACGTAAATTTAGGCCTATGTCAACACTAGCGACAGTGCAGCTCTCCACTATGGTTCAGCCTGCCCCAGAGCAGGAGGTTCTATGATTCCTCTTAATACTTAACCACTTGAACCCTATTGATTCCCCATTGTTGGCATGTCATTATAGGTAAACATTTGTCAAAAAACTGACTTCGTGTTTGTTTTTTCCCCAACAGCGGCTGTTATCTGTGTTACGTTGTTAAAACCGTTTAGACGGAGACCAGATCACCACACCTCATGATGTTCTGGTGGAATACCAGCACAGACCTCAGGTTCTGGTGTCCCACTTCATTAAGAAACGCCTAGGATACATAGGTTAAGGTTGAGGTTCCCACCTTTAACTCTCACCAGCCATGGAACTCTGGAAAATTCACCTGAACCTGCATGTAGATCAAAACAGGGACGTGGACAGGAAAACAAACCTAACTGTCACATGCGTTTGGTGTTCTCTAGGGTTAAATTGACATTTATGTCCTCAGTAATGGGATGAATTCAACAGATGTTATCATTATACTGCTGTAAGAAACAACAACAGAATTGGTGTATAATAATGGCTGATGAATATGTAGATAAAATGTAGATATAT
Organism: Benthosema pterotum; assembly: GCA_039105355.1. Taxonomy (NCBI): domain Eukaryota; kingdom Metazoa; phylum Chordata; class Actinopteri; order Myctophiformes; family Myctophidae; genus Benthosema; species Benthosema pterotum. Next base: position 53,591,776 of record CM076968.1, on the reverse strand, counting down.
TGTATGTAGATATCTAATGTGTTCATGTGCATTACTTAGTTCCCTGCCTGGTTACTGTAAGAACGATATGTGATGATTTGTGATTTCTTTGAAGTCTTAAATAATGTATGTTACTTACCTGTTATATATTGTATGTTTTTATATTTAATATTTTATGTAAGGAGCTATGACATAAGTTAAAGTGAATAAAAGGTGCTCTATACAATATTAACTCCTGGTCTCTGATTTGATGAGAAATACCAAGTTATTTATATGCATGTAGAAGTTGCAAACTTGCAGATAAAGTGATTCTTCCTACTGATGAGATAGAAAGTAGAGCTTTGAGCTCACACCATGTCTTGTAAGAATGTGCAGCATAGCACGTCAAGGCCACAGCGAGATAGTGAGTTATCAGAGATAGTACAGCGGGCACAGCGAGGGACGGAGTACAGGCTAGGCAGAATTCTCCAGGACGAACACAGCGTTGGACCTGAGCTTTTGAGGGGCGCCCCGGCCAGAGAGCTGATATAATGTGAATCTCGGTTCGCAGTATAACAGGTCGTATTTGCTTTCAATCATATAATGTTCATTTGCTGTTCATATTCCTATCATGAGAGGGATTCAGTCGATCCCATTGTATAGAAAATAAATATGTCTGGGTCCCACAGAAGTTATGTCTACAGCCTCTTATTGGACTTTAAAGGTGGTCGAACGTATACTGACGCATTAATGGTGACCCCGACGTGTCGATCCTTGTCCAATAGGCTGCATGGTTCTTTTGACCGTTCATAGCAGTTTTCCCATGGTTCTGGGGTGGCAGACAGGGCCCTAAAATATATGCATTGTTATGCAGATCTACCACGCTATGACTATGTGACGACTGCTGTCTTTTGAAAAATGTTTTTGTAGGTTTCTGAATAACAAGTTATGTGATATGAAATGAACAGCATTTGGAAAAAAATTGCTATGGCTGTGCTATAGGCTACGCTTCGCGCTGTGCTATCCCTAGACAGTGTTGTAAATAGCCTCGGTACTATTTGCGTTTTAATCTTGTAGCGATGTTTGCTGTGGGAACGTACCGTTTACCGGCTACCGTTTGCTTACTCGTATGCTATGCGGTGCTTTTTTGTTATTGATTATGCTATCTCATCCTAAATGTGTGCGGGTGTGCGAAGATGTGTGCGTCTGTGAGAGTGTTGTGCAGGCACGGAGCTGCTTCTTAGTATACAATTGTTAGTTTGAGGCTTAGAGAGTAAAGGGTTTAACAGCTGGGTGAGTGTGTGTGCGTCGGTCTTTGTTATTTGTGGGGACAAACGTCTGGCAACACTGTAACCTCGTAGGGATATCAAGCCTTATGGGGACCATGTTTTGGATCATTTAAATCCATAGAAAAGAGAAAAGTATTGAATTTGGCTAATAGAACGTTATACTCTTGTATCATGCCTGATTTTTTCAGGGCAGTGATATGTCTAGAAAGGGGTGTCCCACCATGTAACAAAAACAAGTATGTGTGTGTGTGTGTGTGTGTGTGTGTGTGTGTGCTTACTGAAAAGTGAGACATTGCGGGAGACAGGTCCACTTACCCCCCCCCCCACACACACACACACCCTATGCATTAAGGTGTTAATATATTACAACAAAATTAACACGTTCACACAATGGAGTCAGATTGAGGTCCGGTTGGAGAAAGATAACGCTAGGCAGAGAGTGTGTTTTATCTAAGATAGGTGGGTATATCTGGTGCGGACATTCCATTCTAAGACATGACAACCCTAAACTATCCCATAACAATTCTGTTTGCCGGGGAACAAGACCAGTGGCACGCGGCACCTTATCAAACCCTCCACCCCCCAACGCCACCCGACAGGGAGAGGGACTGAGGAAGCAATGTCAGTTGGTTGTCATACCCCCCCCACCCAAACCCTCTCCCGGTCCCAGAGCACGTGAAGCCACTGGTGCGCACATAAACATAGACAATGAGAGTACAACTTGGATTCTAAAAGTCAATGGGAAGTGTTAACACTTTCCCCGCCAGGGGCGGAAGTATGTGTCACAAATTTAGAGCATCTTTATAATTGTGAAAAGTATTTACAACATTACTGCAGCAATTGACCACATCGGATTTGGTCAATAATAGTTAACTAAAACTAACTAACTAAAGAATGAATAACGAAACATAGAATTAAACAAACAAACAAACAAACAAACAAACAAACACTTAATTTAATTGTAACTAAGGTAAACATAAAGGAAAGGAAAAATAATAATAATAATAATAGGGAAAAAATATCGCAATACTCAAGTAATTATGTCTTCAGAAAACTAAAATTAATCTAACTGAAATTATAGACAAAATACTGCTAGTTTTAAACCAGTTGTATCCATACAAAGTGAACGATTAAAGTATATATAACACAAATGTGTGTACTATCAAAAGTTTGAATTGACCAAATAATAATAATATAATAAAGAATAAGAATAATAATTGACCAAAGTTAAATTTCCAAATCAAATCTAAAAAATAGAGCTAATCAAGGAGTCTAATGATTTTGATTTTTAATTTTATCCACATAACTGAAAATCACTCAAACTGTATTAAAAGGAAATATCTAAAACGATTATACTCTAAATAGGGTAAGTGATAGTATATGTGCCATTTGACAAACAAGGCATGTCCTCCTTAAAGGTACATTAAGAACAGTTTTGCAGGAAAAATGCTGCTTCTTTAAATATATATACACAATTTGCACAATACCGATAATTCCAGTTTCTCACCTGGCCAGTGAGGAGCTATCATTAATATTATTGTTATACGTATAATAAGGGTGATACTAACAATGGGGCAGCTGTGGATTGGTAGGGGGAGCAGGTTGTCAAGTGCAGAGGTTCGAAGCATAGCTCCTCCTGTCTACATGTCGAAGTGTCTTTGGGCAAGACACTGAACCCCAAATTGCCTCCAATGGTCAGTGTGCACTCGCCACCATTGTATAGTTGTATAGTTTTGTATTGTATAGTGTATAGTGTATGAATGAATGCATGAAGACCACCCGGGGAGTGGCAGTCGACTATAAAAAAAAAAAAAAAAAGAAAGAAAGGATGGCCAAAGTCCCCACCAGGGTTTCGGGGCCATGTATTTAACATGAGGTCGTGTCGGGGGACACTGACAAAGTCCCCACCAGGGTTTCGGGGCCATGTATTTAACATGAGGTCGTGTCGGGGGACACTGACAAAGTCCCCACCAGGGTTTCGGGGCCATGTATTTAACATGAGGTCATGTCAAGGGACATAGACAAAGTCCCCACCAGGGTTTCGGGGCCATGTATTTAACATGAGGTCATGTCAAGGGACATAGACAAAGTCCGCACCAGGGTTTGCGGCCACGTGAAGAAAACCGGTTTTTAACATGTTAAATGGAAAATGTATGAGATGGCACTACAGTCTGTGACTGAGAGTACACTCATGTAAAAAAAAAAAACAAAAAAAACAAAAACAAAACAAAAAAGAAACAAGTAGGGGGTTAGTCAATCAGCTTTTGTAGCTGCTTGGATTTCTTGGTTGTACACAAGACTCGAGTTTTGGTAGCTAAGAGTAATCCCCCTGAGAGCGCTGACATGTCATAATATATTGCAATTGCTTATTTTATTTTTCTTTATTTTATTTTACCTTATTTTATTTTATTTATTTATTTTGCTCCTGTGGCCAAGGCCTGGATTACGGGCCAGCAGAACTGATATCATCTCACGTGTGGGGTAAGTAAAGACATGAATGAATGCAGGAGTGAATGTAGCAGACAACACCGACTTAGGCCGTAGGCCTGTGGCTTGAATGGTTCTATGTATAACCTTGTGAACGGCTGTTTTGACAGCCTGATCTTGAAGTTGTATGTGTCTATGTCATGGAAAACAGCCATGTAGTTGATACAGCTTGGTGTAGACGTACACTAAGTTGTGGAGACCGTGGTGTTTGTTTTACATACCATAAGTTTTATTGTTTATATAGACCAGTATATGTCTACATCTGTATGAGGAAGTTAAAGTTGATCAGAACAGCAGACAGAATCATACAATTCTGTACTCTAATATAGTTCACTGTAGCAGAATACGGTAACCAAAGAAATATATATATATATATATATATATATATAAAATAATAATCTTAATTTTAAACAAAGAGTTACTCCATATAACAAAAACAAATGTAACAAACAAATACCAGAAATATCTTTGACAATTACAATACAAGTATTGCAAGGATAATTAGTCCGTTTACAGACCAGACTCAGAGCAAAACAATAACCAATCAGAGATTATTCTACTGCAAGATCATTTTTAATGGGCTGGTCTGAAATTTGAGAAAAAAATTGAAGAGAGTCTGGGTCCTAGAATCAACAGCGTTCCAAAGAATAGATCCTCTACTCTTGTCTTATTGAAAAGCTATAGGGTATATACAAATATTCCGCTTGGCGAGGGACATAAGAATGAATATTGGAATTAGAGAAAAAATTGAAACCATTTGGAAGTGTATGAGAGTCGTAAGTAGCCTTTGTACACAAATATAAATATCTGCAGGGATTTTACCAGCAAAACAGACAGAATGTTTAGTTTCTAAAAAAGGGGGAGCAGATGGTTCGACTCAATACGAGAAGGACTTAAGTGCTAACAATTTTATTTAAAGTAAAACAATTATTTTGAAGAATAGATAAATAGAGGGTCAGCCCATATCATGATACAATAGGATGGGTAAGGAAAAAACTCAAACTAGTGTAAGAAACAACTATCCTTTTTCCAATTTAAGTTATTATCAATTATGATACCTAATAACATTGAAGCAACTTGATTGATTTTCATGGCGTTGCTGACAGACTTGCATCCTCCCCTGAACACCTGCTACTATTAGTACAAAATAAAATTAATTATCTACCTTCAGGGGTAGCTTATTTGTCTGAAACCAATCCACAGGAGCTTAGATACGTTTTTATCTGCTTCTATAATTAGTTTGACAAAATCCTCATGTGACTTTATAAGGTACCCAAGCAAAAAAAAAAAAAAAAAAAAATTATATAGATAAAAATTAAGGCGGTCAGCATTAACTAGTTAATCGTGAGTTAACTCAACCACGAGTTAACTCGATCAATTTTATTAGTGCGCGATTAACTCGCAATAAAAAAGCAAAAGCCAAGTGGGTCTTCTCACGTGGTTCGATTGCGCCAAAGGTAGATACATAAGTGTTAAACATCTGCATCACTCAAGTTAATTTAAAATAAGTCTACACAATTGGAGAAAAGACTCTAATAAGTTCTCAGGTTAGCTCTAATGGTTCCAACATCAATACAGCTTGGAATTATGGATGAAAATACACGTTATCAAATGTGGTCTGTGGCTCGGTCAAACACAGAATAGATAATGGATATTGGATAATATAATGATGGATAATATAACAATGGATATGCAAAAAAAATCCCATTAGGCAGACAAATATATACTCCAATCTCGCAGTCACTGATTTAATTGTTGGTACTTTTAAGATCTAGATTAGTGTAGCGCATGTCAAACTCAAGGCTGCGGGTTCAAATCAGGCCCTTAAATGAATCTTCTTAGACCCGCAGGAAGACATTTAATTACTATTAGAACTAGTGTCTGTGTGTTGAAACACCGTCTGGCGCACAACGTGGCACACTGGGCATTTGAACCAACGTCCCTGGTAGGATATTAGGTTAGGGTTATCCAAGACATTCCAATTAGAAATGACCGCATTAGCTCTGCAATGACGCATGAGTAGATGCAATGACACGACAAAGACTTACTAGCTCTGCAGTCCGCACTAACATAGAGATACAATGATGCAGACCAACACTAAGTGTGTAAAAATTAATTACTGCATACATGGGTATGTCCCCATTTCCCCGTACACGATATTTGACACAGTTTGCCAGCATGGCGACTTGGACAGTCATTAAGTGAATAAGTGAAATAGTTATAATTTGGCTAAACCATAACTACAGTTTTCACATCATGCAGGGAAATGGGAAGTAAAGGTATGGAAACACACTGAAATACTTAAGTTGAGAGAGAATTATCTAATAATTACTCGTAACTAATGAACGGCATCTAAACAAATTTACAGTGTACAGTATCTAAATAAATGGGCATCTATTCGCATATTACCACGTATTAGCCTCAAACGAGAAACAAAATATTGAGTTAGTAAATAGTAAGTAAACGCAAAATGACAATATACAAAAGATTATACAATAAATATATATTTATGTACCTGATCAAGTGTTGCTCTTGTTGCTCAAGGGTGCTCCGGCTAAAATCTGACGTTGATTGGGACATCAACAAGAGCTCATTAGTATGTTGTATGCTTTTAACTCACATTAACCCTAGACACGGTACAGATAACACCTAATAAACAGCAATTCCACGAAAATAACAAAAAAAAAAAAAAAACAGTCTACACCCTACCCACCACCATCCAAGACCAACATGCTAACTAGAAATACTGCAATTATGATTGCCACAGTCGCTTGTTTTGGCCCCTTACATTAGTTTTGGCAGTCAATTATGATGTCGACTTTCAATTCAACCCTGTGATCATATGCAATTAGGAGGGGATGTATACGCCCCAAAACATGTTTTTGGCATTGGCTACTGTTGGATTTGGGGAAAAAGGACCGAATAAAGAATTTGTTAAAATTGATATGATGAAAGGATGAAGAGACTGTATATTTTCGATAGCTCAAAATGTGGAGAGCCAAATTTAGAACAGGCTATAATGACCAAACCCAAAATGTAATCAGAGTAAAATATACCAGAGAAAAAACCTTTTAGCTGTCCTGATGTACAATTTGCCATAAAGTAATGTTCAGCTTTAAGAGCTTTTAGAAATAGTTCCAAATGTAATCCGGGAAAAGATTAAAAATGATGAGTAAATACACCCATAAACCCTGAAAATTACCTACAGCTAGCACAGCCCAGTTACAATCCATTGATGACATATGTAAATCATTCACAATAAAATTCTGAAGTATTAAATATTTCCAATATTTCCATCAACTACATTTTGCACTGTTGTGGCGCCCCCTATATAAAAAAAAAAAGAAAAAAAAAAGAGGAAAAAAATTTGGCTCCCTGTTGGTGCCACCACTCACAACATGTGATTCAAATTTGGGCAGGTTGGGACAATTGGTGATTAATTTAGTTGCATTTTTTTGCAAAATAGGCCCCTCCCTCTAACTTTGGAAGCGAATTACGGTCAAACGATACGCATAATAAACATTGTGTCAGGTCACTTTTATCAGGTAGCTCCGGATAATATGTGCGCAAAATTTTAAGCTTTGGAGGAGTAGGGTACCAAACTTAGTTACCTAGAGAAAAGATTAATAATCCGGAATAAAGTGTTACAAGTACAATAGTCTGGTTGCCCTTTTGGGCAACCACACTAACTAGTGGAAATACAAATTTTGCCAGGTGCAGGCTATGAACATTAACAAACAGGTGTGGTAGTCGAGGAGGGGAGAGGTAAAATGACATAGTGACACAGTTTCACAACAAAGTACTGTAGTACAGATCCATCAAACAACAATACCGGTGTTGCACAGAAATATTGCAAGGTACATCAGGTATGTACAACAATGTAACAGGGGAGCAATAGCAACAGTGAGACATTGTCAAAATTATATTATCCAACTATGTCTCATTCAAAAAAAAAAACAACAACAACAACAACAGCAGGACAATACTTGACTTCACATGTTACAGCCTACTCGGCTGTCTGTTCAAAGACTGTCGCACATCCTGTTCCACTCAAGAGACATTGTTGCTGTTACTGGAATCCACCATCCAGTGCAGCGACACAAACAATGAACTGTTCCGAGTGTTTGGGGGACACTCATCAGAGGCAACTGAGAAACCAACAACGAGAGCACCAACGAACTGACGAGGCCGCAGACAACCAGAACTGACAACGCAGGCCACAGACAACCAGCGCACAGTGATGGAGTAAAAGAACTGTTCCAGTGTTTGGGGAGACGCTCACTCAGACAGACTGAAATGACCACACCACTTAAGGTCATGGGGCTGTGGTGCAACGCCTGCACTACCTCGGCCCACACGCAAGGCCGGAGTCATTTGAAGTCAAATATTGGACCTGCCACAGTTGAAGTTTCAGTAATTCAGGTCAAACAAAACAATCAAATAGGCGGGAAGGCAAATTTATGAGCAACATTGGTACAAACACCAACCAACAACTGACGTCCCCTACAGGAAAAGGACTTATGTTCCCCCCCTCCCACCCACAAAAAGAAGATCATGTGTGTAGACCGCGGTGGTGGATTAGGATCTACAAACTTACTGCACATGTCTGTTATCTGTTGACGGCTTGTAAACCTGTTCTTTTCACATACAACACCAAACACATTTGTTGTAGGTAATGAGGCGTGATCTGATGGAGTTATATTACCCATTTTGATAGAATAAAATCATTAGGGTATTATTACCGTATGCGATTTGTGACTGCCCAAATCTGGTTACTAACACCATAGTGAAGTTAAAATAAATAAATAATAAATAAAATAAATAAATAAATAATAAAAATAAATAAAATAAATAAATAATACGAATGAACACTACAAACACACAGCTGAACCGGCCAATTATAATTCTAGAACCAAAATATATATATTTTCAAATGTTATCTCATCGCACAGGTTGAGTGGTGGTGGAATTAACTAAACTCAGTAATTGAACTAAATGCATAGTGTTTGACAAACTTAAGTGATAGCCTTTAGTCTGCTAATGCACACTGCTACAATCAGTAGCATAATCAGTGGGCCATATAGGCCATAAAAAGGCCATATTGATATTGGAACGTCTTAAAATAATGACACTTAGCTAATCAAAACAATGAATACATAACACCAATGCCAGAAGTAATTAATTAAGGTAATTCAAAAGTGTCCAAATAATTACGCTTCAAGGAAAATCACCTAAATGCAGTAGCAATATTAAAGTACAGCCTCAGTACGGGGAAATTAAAGTGCTACTACAAGTAGCCCCAAAGTCAACTGACCAGATGCCAAATGAGACGATAATGACAAATTCAATCTAACAAAGCAACTGTGGCTGCAACTAAAGAAGAAAACAATTACTATTTGGTATACTGTACACAATACAATGTATCTCATCAAGTTAAGGTTTCGTGTGTATACCTTAATTGTCCCTGCTCATGCATTCCATTTCTGTTAATAACAATAGTTCAGGCCCAGGGCACATGAATGAACATCAACCGGAAGTGAACATCTAGTTACTATTATGACATACAATAGGACTTCACAACAGTCATGACACATTGCTCACGCTGCCACTATAATGCATAAAACGATAGTAGCAGACACACATCTCAAGACACTCAGCTAAATCTGAAAGGCATTCGCCTGGTACAGGAAGATATGACCAAGACACAGGGTGACTGCTAATTTGGTTAAATTATACTCTTGATTTAAACTATAGTGACATTTGACTTGCAAAATAAATTAGATAATTAATTATCCTGAAAATAAATACATTTTGTATTACCACTACTAGCTACGAGGAGTACATGTTGGACAACGAATGATTTGTTTAGAGAAGAGATTTTAGATTACTAGTGAGGGATACCATTACTTACATATAGGCACAGTGAGCAGCACAACATCATGCAACGTTGTTTAACTTTTTTTTTCAACCCTTTTTGAACGATGCCACATGCCTCCAAATCATTGCCCAGGTTAGTATAGCCAAAAACAATTTTATGATGTCAAAACTTACACATACACCATACACAGACCCTCGGGCCTAATTAGAGTCGAACACACTGGCGCATATTTTCTCCACTGTTGTGGGGTAACGTTATCAGGTGATTTGCAACTCTACCGAATTCTGAGTCGTTTATGCTTGACTCTAGGTTTTGGCAGTTTATCGAATTTACAAAAAAACGGGTCACTCATATACTTCCATTTTGGATAGGTAGGTCATGCTGTTTTAGTTTATCAAGTTGGTTGTAGTTTGATTGTATGGCATCCTCATATTGCAGTTGGGTGTGTGGGAACAATTATGTAATATCCTGGACAGGAGGTCTTGGTGTTGGGAGAAGGACGGTTAAGAAATATCAGGCGTTTGTCCTGTCATTTCTAGTCCCAACACTCTTGTCAGGTGATCAGATGTGCATTTGAAGGATCATTAGTCTGGAATCGGCGTATAGAGTGTGTGCAATCAAAATATGTATTTCATCTAATAAAGAATCCCATTAAGAATGGAAAAAAAAGGTTAAAATTTGGGTTGGTAAAATAACAGTGAGAAAATATAAGAAGTAATAAGGGTTAAACCACAAAGGTGGGGCGCTACGGATAAGGCAGGGCAACTCACCAGTGAATACATCCGAGAGTGGCAGAAGACTACAGAAATTACAGAAATTAGAAATTACAGAAAATACAGAACTAATGGAATACAAACCACAAAATACTGCTTCAGCAGAGTACCAATTCCAATAAAAAAATAAATAAATAAGAATAAAAATAAATTGACAAAATCAAATATAACATTAAAAAATGCTCAATATCAATGCAGAACGTGGGTCTTAAAATCGCAGGAAAAAATCGCAGGAAACTACATTGTTCAAACCTATGTGACCAAATTTCCCTTACACGGTGAGTGGTACCAAGCCGGAATGAATATTTTATCCAAATGTGGACGAGGAGCAAGGAGATAATGTATAAATGTCAAATCTAAATTAACCATAACAATGTTTACCCCACAGGAACAGGTCTACAGACAAGGAGGGAGGTCTAAAAGTCCAAAGTGTTTTAGTAATCAAAAGCCATATTGCATAGTACATAATATGATGTCATGTCAACTTTGGATTGTCTTGACAAGGAGGGAAAGTAAGAGGACAAATAGAATGGTGTGCAATAACAGAATATCAAGGAGGGGTGTCCAATTCATAACTGTAACACATTTCCCACAGGGGCGGAGAATGTTTGGATGTAGGGACAAATTTCCAAATGTGCATGTGTGGTAATCTTATTCCGGGAGGTCAAAGTATTAAACTAACAGTTTCACAGTACAGCAGCTCGAGAGACCCTCAGTTGCGAGGTAAGCGACATCTATAGCCCGTATCCGAAGGTTACTAATGTGAATTACAGGGCAAGGTGGAGGACACGTTCCAGGTTATATCTAGGAGGGACGAGGATGGTTTGTCAGAAATCAAGAATAATGTTAATTTTTCAATTCTAATAACTTTTTGATCGTTTGTGATTCTGTCTGTGTCAATCAAACCCGATGCCAATGAAATAACGCACTAACAGACTAATAAAAACCCAATTAGAGTGTTTGAATAGATTGATTACGCATGCTATGGCTCCTCTTAAGTGAAAACTACCCAACGCATTGCAGATGGCCAGGAAAACAACTATAGACTGATTTTAACTTCAAACATCCATATAGTAGTAGCACATTACACTAAAACATTCTCTTGACAATAGGTAGGGGTTCCACCCAACTGAATGGGAATCAAAACCCATTAGTATTGATTACATGTTTTCAGTTTAATATCAAGGAGGGTGAAGATTTCACTAATTTAACAATAAACATCAGCCCAACAAATCTAGTTTTGGACTCTGTAAATTACATCCAACATGTAATTATGGATCTACTTGACTAGTTCTGCTACATGCTACACTACACTCACAATCTAGCGCGAAAGGACTTAAGTGGAGGCCAGAACACCAAACACACTATACAAGCCCTGTAGCATAGTACATCCCCCTCTACACATGGCATGCATCCCCCACTACACATTGCACACACCTCCAAGAATGCAGCACAGTGCACCCCCTGCTACACATTGCACACACCCCCAAGAAGACAAGAGCCCCCATCAACCCTGTGCATGGAAGAGCAAGATCGTAATCAGCAGCCCATGGGATGGGGCTCCCACCTCGGAGGTTGGGCGTTTGTCTATTCATGACCCCCAGCTTTCGGGGCGCGGACCCGCAACTAAGGACACACCACCAGCCTAGGTTTACAGTATAGGTTAATCCATTAGACTGTCCAAACAAATAATAAGGTATAAGACAAAAGTGTCTAGACTATTAATTAGTTATTGCTTAGATTTAAGCAATAACTAAGGAGGGGATAACATGTATGATTTTGATACAAAGGCTGGGTAACTCGGGAATAGGCCAAATTTTAGTTTTTAAAAAATATGGTGGTGCTCCGAATCGCCAGACTACCTGACCACCAGTCCATCCAGAATCAACGCCTCCCACCTTCATCAAGGGCCCCTGGCAGAAGAGGAACAAGGAGGGTGACCTCACTGATCAGTTGCAGCGGAAAAACAAAGAACTCACTTAGGCACTGTACCTCTGCGGTACTGGCATGCATTTTTATCCTTCAGCAGTATTGAATAATGTGAATAGACTTTTCCAGGGATTTTTTCAGAAATCAGGCAATTTATCACTGGTCATTATAAAACAGCAGGCTTATTTCAACATAAAAAGCCAAGACACCCCATTGGGGGATGACAAAAAACAAATTGTGTCCGGGTTATATGGGACCCTCAATTCCCATGTCACTTTACAGATGTCAGTTATTGTCCAGAGGTGGACCGTGGCCAAATGGTATGGATGGGGTTTGGGACCCCTCATCCATAGGGGCAGGTTTTCCCACATATAACATCACAAAGAAAGTGGTTTTCCTGGCTAACAGGTTTTTCCATATATAACAACAGAAAAGGTGGTTTTCCCTACCTCACATGTGTCCACGGCTGTTCCAATGACTGGCAGGAGTAACAACCTTTTACTTTTACTATTATACTATAGTATTTGAGAGGCAAGGAGTACCCTATAGTCAATGTGAGTTCACCTTTTATCTTATGATCCAACTGAAGTAAAAACACAGATCTGTTTTTTTGCAATGTCATTTAACCAATTGTACTGATTTGTAAAATTATAGTTTTTTCTTACAAGGCAACTTATTTCTAAAGCATCGAAATGTTTTAAAGATCCAGCATAATTATTATTTAATTGTTTTGACACAGAAGCATTGTCAGTATTAACTCCGAACTAGTATTATTACACGTTTTTTTGTAATGATTTCATTTTAGTTAAAAACAAAACATTGAGTTATGTAATTGCCCTTAGCATAGATGAGAGAATCGTTTCACCTAATGCTGTACTTAAGTTTGAATTTATGTTGATTTACACAAATAGTATAAATCCTTTGCATTGAACTTAGTGCCTGGCTTTGAGCTGTTCCTAACTAGAATACCTGGCACCTGGTCCGCTGGCGTGATGAACGAACTGTCACAGACTGGTGGTAGGATAATATTGCAGGTTCTTTCCCTTACCCCAAGCAAGCTTAGCATAAATTGAAATAATTTAAGTTGCACCTGGGGCACCCCTCGAACGTTATACGCTGTCCATCTACTTTGGGTTTTTGATCTTTGCTTCTTTAAAATCGCAAAGAAGGAGGGGTGATGAGATAGAAAGTAGAGCTTTGAGCTCACACCATGTCTTGTAAGAATGTGCAGCATAGCACGTCAAGGCCACAGCGAGATAGTGAGTTATCAGAGATAGTACAGCGGGCACAGCGAGGGACGGAGTACAGGCTAGGCAGAATTCTCCAGGACGAACACAGCGTTGGACCTGAGCTTTTGAGGGGCGCCCCGGCCAGAGAGCTGATATAATGTGAATCTCGGTTCGCAGTATAACAGGTCGTATTTGCTTTCAATCATATAATGTTCATTTGCTGTTCATATTCCTATCATGAGAGGGATTCAGTCGATCCCATTGTATAGAAAATAAATATGTCTGGGTCCCACAGAAGTTATGTCTACAGCCTCTTATTGGACTTTAAAGGTGGTCGAACGTATACTGACGCATTACTACACTGTATTGAACTGAAATCTCGTACAGTAAAGTGACTTCTGTTTGTCACATTAGGTATATGCAATACTAAAAGTAATAGTAAATCAGTCATGAGTCCGTTATTCCCTTCCCTATAATATATTAAAATAGGCATGTTGTAAATAATAACTAGTCCATAACCGGCGATGTGTACAGTCAAAACTAAGTTAGCAGACATTGGGTTACACAGTATATACAATACTACAGTAGCCTATGTTTAGTTACATTTTGGGATGCCCAGTTTGTTGCAGTCTGGCAGTCCTGTTAATAATGGCATTAGTTGAGCACAGATGGTGAGACATACAGTCTAGGGCTGGGGAGAGAGACCACCTTGGGAGGTGCAGATTATGAAATGAAATAAATCCTTTTCTTGTGGCAGGTGGTCCACTCACAGCAAGTTGGCTATAGTAGTGTGAGCCTGAGACAGTGGCTCAGTGGATTCATGATTCTCTGCTTCCATCAGTAGACAACTGTACTATGCCTAACCATGGACAGTTTAAACGTATCGTGACATCATTTGTAACATCATTTTATTATATCCACAGACCCACAATACCAGGCTGGATTTCAGAAACAAACACAGATCAAACATAAATGACCACGTTCTACATTCTGTAATTGTTGAAAACCACTGCTGTATTACACAACATTGATTCTATCCTCTTTATATCAGTTGTTTATAGTACTCAATAATATACACAGAATCCTAGCCGATGTCGCACAACTTACGAGAGAGAAGGAGGGAAGACAGAACTTATGAGTATAGAGTTGTGCAAACTCCGTTCACTTCACGGGGCCAGTCTAATGGAGGCTCTTCTACATCGACTTCCATTGAGAATGGTAGCAGCAAATAGGGACAAGTCCTGGACCTGAAGTAGGCAGAGACAGCTTTAATGATAGTAGAACCCTTTATTTTAGATCGTTTTGTAGCAATAGTAGCTAGGCTAAAACATAAACACAACAGTTGGCATGTTGCTCTTGTTGAAAACATTGTATTTCCAACTCCAGTTTGTCCCTATTCAGGTGCAATGAACAGCACTCAAGCGCTCGGTTTCTGACCCCTCATTGTCGCAACTCTGACACTAGATTGTTCTAGGCTGTGAATGGCAGGTCGCCGTGCCCCAGAGCAGAAGAAGGGAATTGGACTTATTTTACACATATAATCAAACGGTGCGTGGTCTCTCTCTCTCTCTCTCTCTCTCTCTCTCTCTCTCTCTCTCTCTCTCTCTCTCTCTCTCTCTCTCTCTCTCTCTCTCTCTCAAGTACTAGCAGTCGCTCAATACGACTACGTCACTTTAAAATAAATAAATAAATAAATAAATAAAGTCCACAAAGTTGCCTGGCTGGTTCGGGTCTCGGAATGTCGGAAATAATTGCATCTTGCCATCTCGGCAGGGACATGCAGAGACTGTCTGCCTGTAATGCAATGAGAGGGCACTTCTAGCGAAATTGCATTCATGGTCTAGAAAAGAGGCTCGAGCACCCTTCGTGGTCTATGTGTGCACGTCCTTCAAACGGAGTAGAGAGGCGGAGAGCACAGCAGGGGAGGCTGGAGACAGCACGGCTCTGGGTGGGTGTTTACCGTGACTTACACGCAAGAATCCGGCGCCCAACCAGACGAGCCGGTTTTAAAACTAATTAACATAACTACAAAATACGGAGAAACCACTGAATGTTCAAAGACCGACTTTTTATGGTGTCAAGAACCCCCCCGAAACACAAAAAATGAAGAAAAACGGGTTTTTAATGTCATGATACCTTTAAAGTAGCATGAGAGGAGCCGACACCGTTGATGGCAGGGCTGTCAGCCTATCAGCTGGTGTAGTAAATTATAAGAACCCACATTAAAATATATAGCTAACTTATATTATTGGTAAGCCTAAAGTCTACACATAGTCATACGTATATTACCCAATCTGTGCTAGAGTTTACTCATTTGGAACTAAAGTGTTGCCGGTTAAAGTCCAATCAACATAAGCATGTGGTAAGAGAAGGAACAAAAGGGTGACCACATGATGCTCTTACAGTAGCCTATGTTGGGGTAACCACTGTCAATGGTTAGGTGTAGATTAGGCTAGAGAAGAACAGTGCTTCATTGTTTAGCTAATCAATCATTGCTGATAAGTCAATCATCTCTGTCTGAAACTTCTGGAAAGACCACCACATGCACACACACGCACACACACTTACTGACACACACACACGCACACACACAAAGGATTTGATGCATTGTGATTGGTGGAGATAAACACACGCACACACATACAGAGAACTTGTTACATTGTGATTGGTGAAAACACATACACCCCTCCCATTTGTGCACGCAAACACACACTAATGTAATGTTTGTAATATAATGATCTGTCTGTCAAATTGAAGGGACTCACTCACTCACTTGCTCCCGCTGGGACACATCTGTAAGTGGTTGTTGAGATGTTGTCCGAGTGAGCCCGCTATGGCCCTCTGAAATAAATCTAAGAGAGCTACCATGACGCTAAACAACCACCGCCTGGCCTCTTCATTTTTTACCATCTACTGCCTTTCTAAAGGCAACCCCCAAGCGCAGACGTCCAGCATCCTCAAGGTCCCAGGCCAGTAGTCTACCTCCAGAAAACCACTTCACTGGTATATTTGGATTTTCAACTAATACTAACAACACCTTGGCCCTGAATCGCCAAGGTGGCGATTCAGGGCTGAAGCTAGGCTACTTGAGTCCAAGTAATAAGTAATACTATTACTCTTCTAAAGTGGTAATAATAAGTAATAAATAATATTACTGTCCTACATAGTGTTGCAGTTCTCTAGACATTGTCTCGTCTCAAGGCATTGTCTAGTCTCATGACCAGTCTCAGGACGAGACATTGTCTCGTCTCAAGGCATTGTCTAGTCTCATGACCAGTCTCAGGACGAGACATTGTCTTGTCTCAAGCGTGGCTCTGCACTTCATTTGTCTCATGGTCTTGTCTTGGTCTCACCCTCAATTTTTCTTGGTCTTGTCACAATCTCGGAGTAAATGTCTCAGGTCTCTTTCGCCATAGAGACCACTCGAGACAGGAATGCAAAGGAAATGTTCTATATCCATTGTGTGGACCGAGGAGTCCATTCTGTCTCATACAGAGCACAGCGCTGGATGGCGCGCATATCGCTAGCAGTCTGCAAACCTACAGTTAGTATTGTACAGTTACAACTAAAGTCTCTGGAATGTGTTATGTTGGACTATTACTACAGAACAATCAAAAATTGGCTTTTTGGCCTCGACCTCTCTAGGTCTTGGCATCGGCCTCGGTCTGGACCCCTCTAAGTCTTGGTCTTGGTCTCGACTCCTATAGGTGCTAGTCTCGTCGTAATCTCGTCTTGACCAAGTCTGTGATTGTCTCAGTCTCGTTGTGGTCTCGACTCCTCTAGGGTTGGTCTCGATTTACGTGGTCTTGACTACAATATTGCTCCTAACTACCACTGAATGGTTCACACAGAGACACGTTTGTCTATTATTCTTTATTCATGTTTTTTTGTTTATTTTTTTATTTTTTTTAATTCATAGAGAACATTTAAAATGGTTTCGAACCCCCACAATAACTGACATCACTTCTCTGCTTCATTATAACACTGACACAGAAACAGGGGAAACATGTACACGAGTACACACAAACGCACAAACGTCACGGGGAAGAAAAAATGGCCCAATCTACAGCAATTTAATCCCCAACCCCCTTCCCACCCGCAAATAAATAAACAAATAAATAAAGGGATTAAAATAAAATAAACAACAGACCATTGAGGGTTATTATATATATATTATATACACAGCCAAGACTTGTCCTGCTTTACAAAAAGCGGTTGTACAGTATATAGTTGTAGCAAAGGAACCAACACCTCTACAAAAGTATAAACAAAAAAAAAGAAACAACCATACAATCTATCGTTGTGGAAGTGCCTTGTAAATCTTGGAAGTTTTTGTCACTTTTTTTTCTTCAAAAGGATATCGATATCAATAGCCTACAAAATCACCAGTAAAAATAGTTTTTTCATCTCTGTAAAAATGTGTTCAGCAGGGCAAGTCTTGACTATGGATGGATTTTTGTATTAGTCTTTTTTTTTTGTCGTTTTTGTCACAAACTCTACCAGTTTTTTTTTTCTTGTTTTTAAATCATGTTTCAACTTGTCATCATCAATACAACAACAATAACACTGTTTTTTTCTTCTTCTTCTTAATACAAATATGTACAGAGACTTCCACTTGGTTCAAAATAATGCCCTGCACACTGACGGACTTGATGCATCGTCTAGGATATTACTGACCATGTTGTCGGTCACAAGTATTGGGTTTGTTTGCTTGTTTTTATAAGGGGGAGGGGGATTACCTGAATCAACAGAATGAGATCACAGTTTATTTACCGTAACAACACCTCAGCGTCTTTGTAGCAAAAATAATAAACAAAATATTGTCGCTGTGACATACTGGTCACAAGTCACAACAACAACAACAACAACAACAACAACAACCCCTCATCTAGCCTGCCTATAAGACATGTCTTTACGTGTGTACCCGACATTAGTTATACCCCCACCCACCCCCGTACCGTACCCATCTGGTTTTGTTTTGTTTTGTGTTGATGGCAGCTGCCGGCTGCCTAATAAACAGGCACAGGGACTTTGGAGATAGATAGAAGGGTTGCTGAGAGACCAGATAGCCAATCAGAAGACGTCGTGGCGTTGCCAAGAGACCAGATCAGCCAATCAGATAGCCGGTACAAAAACCATGCCATGGCTCAGAGGTTTGCGAACAATATAATAATACAGCAGCTGCCAATTCATTGACGACGCGTCAATTGTTGTTTTTCGTAAGCAGGATTTGAACCGTGGTCCGCTAAGCCTACTGTATATTTAACGTAAACTTAGCTTGAAATGAGAGAAGCGAGAAAGGCACACGATGATAAGACCACATTATAGCCTATAGCTGGGGATGACAAGGAGATGAATATTGGCAGGAAAAAGGCCAAAGGGGAGACTTTTGGTTTTTAGGTTAGCTTTAACCAGACATTCCTTTTATCTGTATGTGTGTGTGTGTGTGTAAGTGTGTGTGTGTGTGTGTGTGTGTGTGTGTGTGTGTGTGTGTGTGTGTGTGTGTGTGTGTGTGTGTGTGTGTGTGTGTGTGTGTGTGTGTGTGTGTGTGTGTGTGTGTGTGTGTGTGTGCTGCATGCGTTTAAAGGTGGCTAGTAGCTAGTATTTTTTCACAAGCCCCCATGAAATAAATTTTAAAGTCAGACTTGGGTGTGCCTCCCTCTGTCTAAAATTAAAAATAAAAACAAAGACACACCAGATGCTATACGTTGTAGTTTTTTTTGGTGGGTGTGACTCCGCCCGATCCAAGAGCATCATCGAGCCCAAATGAATCGACGTTCCATTTGAACTTTGGATGCCTTTGGGAAGCTTCTATATATTTTTATATACTCTTCAATAGAACGCCTCGCTGTAAGTGTTCCATCACTTAGTACTTGATGTATAATGCCAAATTTACGCTCCAATCGCAAGCAGAACACAGAGCTGAATTACAAGCTCACAAAGTGTATTGCGTGTGTAACGCTGTGTGTTTTGCGAGTTTAAGTAGGTCTGCCAGGCACTGGCGTTTCAACAGAGTACAAATCGGGGCTTCAATGAGAATATAAGCCTGTGTGTGGGCGTGGAATCAAACCTGCGGGGCCTGTAAGCCTATTCACTTCCTCAGACGTGTGTTTTTTAGGATTTTTTAGGGGGGAGGTTATGTTATTCCACTGTCTCTATGTACCTCAGTATATAGACAGTTTTAACAAGCAGTTTAAAAAGAGGTCATGCCATATCAAATAGGAGAATATTCACAGTCTAAATCCTCTCAGGGGTGTAGTAGTAGTAGAAGTAGTAGTAGTAAATCTCGTGCATTTTAAGAGAGGAAGAAGAATAACGCTAACGTTTTTTTTATATAATTAAATGCATCAAAACAACCCTTTCCTCCAACGGGAAAAAGGTTTAATACCAATACCAACAAAGGGCTGGTGGTATGGGGATTTGGGTTGGGCGAGATCTAAGAAGAAGTCATTTAAAAAAACAAGAACAAGAAAAAGGCTTTGACATTCATTTGAGTGATGGACAACATGTTTATGCAACTAAACGCCTACCCTCTCCTGAAATCTAGGATGGAGATGCTGCAGCCGCGGCGAATCAATCTCCAAAACTCCCACATGTTTCACTTCTCATCTCCCATCGAGGGCTCTCTACACCGCCTCGAGCCTCGCTTGACTAGAGCTGGCCTTTTATATTTTTGATGATCGCACTGCGCTTTTCACAGCCTCTCCACGAGCAACCTGAGAACCAAACTTTGACTTTCCCCATCAATCTATTTTGGTTTGGTAAAAAGGGTGGGGGGGTTGGGGGGGGGGTTCTGTGATGTGTTTCTCAGTTTGGAAAGGAAAGCATCGCCTCGCTATCTCTAACTGTTATCTATCTATATACATTATAGGCCTAAGTCTGCAGGCTCTGACACACACAGAGCGAATCAAAAGCAAAGCCCCACCGAAGGGCTGCTTCTGTTCAACATCTAGGGAAATGTACAGGGGAGGTTTTTTTTCCCTTTTTCCTATCTTTTTGTCCTTTGCTTTACATTAAACATCGACAGTACCGGCGAAACAACTCATTTCTCTGTATAGACCTCGATTCCGGCTTGGGGAGGGGGGTATAGGAATAAAATCTGCTATTGGCCTCTTTGTCTCGTTTCGTAACACATCGTCTCGAAACCCCAAATGCTGGCATTTTTTTTTCCAACGCGTATTATTATCATCACTTTTTTCCCATGTCTTTCAGAAAGTGCACAAAAAGTTTGTTTTTTTTTTTCTTTCATTCTACACCGGCTATAAAAGCACATTTAAAACCACATGCCTTTGACATCAGAGTTTTACACACGCACAGCAGGGATCTGGTAACTTTACACCACGGTATTATTAGTATAGCTGCAACGACTCACTCAGAAGGCAGGCAGGCGTCACACACCGAGAAACGCTCTTCCTACTTGCTTTTTGCTTTTTAAAAGAAGCCCTGGCTAAGACTAATATGGATAAATACATTATACTTGTCCTCTATAACTAGAATTGAACATTCAAAAGCACACATATGTTCTTTAGTTTAAAAATAGTTCATATTTTACTGTGCTTGCCATAGATATGACGTCGCAGGAGATTGCTCCGTAGTAGAAGTAATGGTATGCATCAAATATATTTTGTCCAGCTAGTAAGTTCACTCCTTTCGTTTTATAGTTCTTTATTTAACCACTGGGGGTCGCCGTTTTCACTACAAACAGAGCAGTCTATACACCGTACGTTGATGTTTAATGGTGGCCCCCACGGGATAAAAATATTAACGATTTTAAACTAAAGAACTTATTCGATGTGCTTTAAATGTTCGATTCTAGTAATAGAGAGCAAGTATAATGTATATTTATCCATATTTGTCTCATTAGCCAGGGTTCCTTTTGTTAAGATTCAACATGGAGGAGCCTGCCGTGACAACCTCACCGTAACAACACAAAGAGCTGCACAACCTATACAGCGGTACACTATATGTGCAGAACATTATTAAGAGCCATCATCATCATCATCATCATCATCATCATCATCATCATCATCATCATCATCATCATCATCATCAATCATCAATCATTAACCATTTACTGTACATAAACTCACATATGACACTTATGGACCAAAGAGCCAAACCATCTACGTTTTCAAAAAATGACAGTCCATTTTTCTTCTTCTTCTTCTTCTGGTTCAGCAGTACTTTAGAAGTTATACAACATACAGTAGAGTTTTTTTTTTTCTTTTTCAACATTTCTGCATCATCAAGGACAGACGAAAAAAAAAAAAAAATCCCCCGGAAAAAAACGATTCAACGCATTATTATTAACGAAACCTTAACAAGAGAAAACACTTTTCCAGGATATCTTCGTAGCGTATCTTCCAAAAAAAGAATGCCTACTTTTATTTTTTTATTTTTTTAGCCTTTTATGTTCTTCTTACAGCTGGACTGAACGGGTTACTGTATGTCTGAAAGCCACAGTTGCGCAGGTCGTGGTATTATAGATATTATTACATTAGGGGTGTAATCATAACTGTTTGATGAAACAGATCTCCATCTTCTACACAGCATCTACAGGGATCCTTCCATAAGCCCAATGCAATGAGAAGAAGAGCAGGTCAACAATTACACTGGAAAAATATATACGTTATGTTTATATTCATATATATAGCATCTTTAAATTCTATTTATACAGAATGTATATAGAGTGTACTTATGGCCATCTTGGCAGACAAATAAAGGCATTTTTGAAACAATCACCACTTTCTGGATGCCGCGGTCCTCCTACCTGGGACCAGACATGTTACAATGAAGAAGAATTCTTCTTTATTTTATTTTTTTTTAGTGGCACTTTGTGCATCAAAAAATTAAAATCTAGAGTAAGGCTACAAGGGTGTATATGCTTATCTGATAGAAGTTGTCAAAGGAGGCCATCCTGACCGTTGAGGGCTGGATATGTGTGTCTGACTGTGTGTGTGTGTGTGTGTAATTTTTGGGGGGGTCACAGATAAATATCCCTTTTTATTTTGTTTCCTACAATCTTTTCATGATTTCATGATATTTTAGAAAAAAAAAGAAAAGGGGAAAAAAAGAAGAAGAAACGTTTTAAGGAGTAGTGAAACTATAGCAGATCAACAAGCGCAACAACGCACCGCGACACGTTAAGCCTGGCATTGTGGATCTAATATTTCTGCTGGTTTGGGTGCAGGGTATTGAAAAGTCGCTTTTTTGGGTCGCTCGAGCTGAACTCTTTGGGAACCCACTGCATGAAGGCTCGGCCCAAAACAAACTGGCGACATTGAGGGGTCAGAAAACTGACGCTCGAGTGCTGTTAATGCAGCCTGAAAGAGGGACGAACTGGAGTTTGAAATACGTTGTAATGTTTAGGCTGTAGGACTACTAGTAATACTACACAATGATCTAAAATAAAGGGAATTATAATCACTAAACCCGGGCTGTTTGCCTGATGTTGCTGTACTAAAATAAAGCCTCCTTTGGACTGACCCCATGAAGCGATGGCGTAACTGTGTTCTCTCTGTTTTGGGCCGAGCCGTCCCGTAAATACCGTTAAATACAGTAGCTCCAGTTGAACGGTGGCCCCCGGAGATAATAATAATGATCTCGATACAATGTACCATTTTTGCTCTGGAACTCACAAAGAAAAAAATAACCGAGATGAGACGCATACAGTAGAAGGCATTACTACAACATCTTATGGTACTGTACATTACACACGTTTTTATTTATTTATTTTTTGTTTTGTTTTTGGGGTGGATGAGCCAGTGCTGGCCGCTACAAAGCGCTTGGGAGAGGTAGCGTTTTCACCACGCGTCGTGTCCATCCTGCACCTGACCGAACGCAAACACAAGATGGCCGACGGGGGATAAGGGACGGAGATACCAACACCAAACAGTGATTGCTTTTGTTGGTTATTTTGCTTTTGCTTTTTGAACCCCACCCCAACCACCCCCCTGAATACCCCGCCCACCCACCCACCCTCCCACACTTGCTGGTATTATTGTCTATATAAGTAATCAAACAGTTTTTTATGTCTAGGTGAGTCTTTTTGTTTTGTTTTGTGTTTTTTCTTTATTGAAATGTTATCAACGGGTTATTTTCTTTCGTTTTCGCTGTAAAGACTACTCAGGACTCGTCACGCACATAAATAACAAAATAAATATACAGCCATTATCACAGTTAATTTCTTTCATATTAAATAAATAATAAATACATATTTCATTATTATTATTACTATTATTCTGTTGTTGTTGTTTTTTGTAATCAGCAGTGGGTTTTTTTGAGTGTTATACTGTTAACGGGAAGGTCATAAACAAAAAGGCAAAAAACATTGATAAGTTGCTAACAACAACAACAACAACAACGCAAAAACAAAACTTCTTTATAAAATTATCAAAACTTCTGTCAGTTATAAAATATCTGCACTTAAAAATGTTTTCAAAAAGTCTTCAAAAGAAAAATAAGTGTGGTCTATTATCTATATAGCGTTTTGTTTTTTTTAAATATTGACCTGAAAATCACCATGGATATTGGTATAGCGACAACACATGGTTTTGCTTCGCGAAAAAAAAAAACAAAAAAAGTCAATAAATAAGATCAATTCAAATAAATAAACAAACAGCGATAAACACAAATGGCAATAAATTACAAATCGAAAGAGTCTCACACATCTTAAATAATCAATATATAACAATAACAATTATTCATACCACAAAACTATTAATCGAAATCAAGTGCAAATTCTAGGTTTGATAAATACTATTGATATGATTAACTGGAATTGGAACATGTGCACGCTATTACTATTGTTTCGTTTCAGCTTGAAAGGAAATGTAAAAACAAGAGAAGAAAAGGAAAGGAACGTGACACTATGTCCCATTCAAAAAATATATACCATACCAGCCTCCAGGACTGTGTGTGTGTGTGTGTGTGTGTGTGTGTGTGTGTGTGTGTGTGTGTGTGTGTGTGTGTGTGTGTGTGTGTGTGTGTGTGTGTGTGTGTGCGTGTCAAGGTCAAGACACCAGAGCAGTGTGACCTTGGCGACCTTGCTAGTTGACACACCCAAGCCACCGTTTAAACGACACAAAGCCGACAAAGACACATACAGTAGTTCAGTGTATTGCTGGCATGCGTGAAGGTTATACGCGGTCACCTGCCCGCATTGCGACCGCCGTGCTGTTCCGTTTTTTATTTTGCGGAGCTAGTAGTATAGTAGCACGTCTGCAAGCTTCTCCATCGGGGTCCAGGACGAGACGGTATGTATGAACACAAGAAATATCATTTTCAGGCTGTCTTCTGGCGTTACACATGGGTATAGGTCCTATTAACACTGTGACTGCTTTATTCTATTGGGTCAAAAACTTGGATTTCACTGCCGTGGTCGTTTTGGGGGAAGTCGGGTTATGCAGTCAAGGTGTTAACAAATGCCTGGTTCTCGTCTTATAGCCGAACTAAAGCGCAAAAAAATGTTGCAAAGTTGGGCAACGGTGATACCCCTCCCACCCCGAAAAATAAATAAATGAAATAAAAATAAAAATAAGACAGTTCAGTACAAAAAAAAAGTGACAACAGGTAAACATATAGAGAAAAATAACCCTCTGCCTTAAGATTAATAGTATCATTCTTCTTCTTCACTTCCATCCATTCCAGCTGAAGGATTTGGTTTCCTTACGCCCATCCTCTCTCCTGCGTCCGTCCCGATCCCAGCAGCAGCATGTCGCGGGAGTTTTGGTCCTCGTTTTGTCACGGTTTTGTCGTGATTCTTCTTCAAAGCAGAGCGCTAAAATATCTATCCCTGGGTTTGAAAACTATATAGGTTGCCACGTGTTCTTTTTTTCGTATTCTTTTCTTTAGAAAACCTGAATGCCCTTTACATGTATTTGTGTTGGTATTTATTTTTTTGTGTGTGTGTGTTTTTTGTATTTGAACTTTTCTTCAAATAATATTAAGAGTCTTGTCGAACGCCTTCACAGCGTCACACCTCCTCCTCCTCTGCCTGCTCTATATTTGTCGCCTCCTGCCATAGTGGCGTTTTCTGGACATAACGCCCACCACCACCCATCCCTTCCCATCCCTTCCCTCACCTCCTGGGGTCAAGGCTCAGTCAGACCTTGATGCCCTTCACCGCCTTGTTGATGCTCTCCAGCAGAGCCTTGTTCTCGGGGCTCTGGAAGCAGTCCTTGTTGGTGTACATGTCGGTCAGCTTGCTCACGTAGCTGTCAAAGTTCTGCTCCGTGATTGGCTCCTGTTGGGGAGGAAGGAACACACACACACAACACATCCGGAGTGAGAACGGCATGCATGGTACGGAATGTAAAAACACATGATCATGACTGTCATTAATAAGATCACACCGGAGATCACTGACTGATCATAAGTCAGTGATCTACTACAGTACCAGTGGAATGACACTAACAGTTAGAAAATTAACAATATTACATTACTTATTACTTCGAATCAAGAGTAATATATTAATTATTACTTTTGTGCCCACCACCCAAAGGGGAATAAAAACGTACAACAACACAATGTATGGTTCAGCTACTTTTTGAACTGTTGGTAAAAACAGTGTATATTCCATGGCTCAGAGCAGTCACCTAGTGACTCTATGGAGCATCTATGGATCTTACTCAGAGGTAAACAACAGATGGATCAGCCACATTCTTCACACTTTATCAAAAATGTCCTCCAGGAAAAGGAAAATTGGCTCTTTGAAATATGAGTTCAACATTAAAAAATACTGGCGGATGAAGGGTTGTGTGTGTGTGTGTGTGTGTGTGTGTGTGTGTGTGTGTGTGTGTGTGTGTGTGTGTGTGTGTGTGTGTGTGTGTGTGTGTGTGTGTGTGTGTGTGTGTGTGTGTGTGATCTCACCATGTGTGGAAGGCGTATGTTGGCCAGGCTGCGGATCAGGGCGTGGCTCAGACCAGACAGCTCCATGAACAGATGCTCATTCTGCTCCTCGATCATCTTGTTCTCGTGTTCGATGCTCTTCAGGTTCTTCTCCATGGAGCAGATCTACAGGGAGGGTCAGCAAAATGTTAAAACACCTGTCCATCAAGCCTGGCTTTAAATAAAATGACTTTGTCAGCCTCTCTTTTATCGGGACTAAGACTAACGCTGACGACATAAAAACAGTCTTTCCAGGATGTCAACTAAAACTAGACTAAAACTATCATGATGAATAAGCATTTTGTCGAAAAAATTAACAGTACGTCTTAACAGCGGGCGATGGACAAACGACGTCGGCCAACATCCATTATTTGTCTATGGGAGCGCCAATTCGGGCGACAGCAGCAAAACGGGCAACGGCCGACAAAGTGGGCGAGGTAACGTCGGCCGAAAAGATGAAAATTGCTTAACTTTTCGGACAAAACGGCCGATGCTTGGCCGGGGACAGCCAATCAGTGTCGAGTGCTGCTTTTTCCTCCCTCAACCCTGAATCATTCTGCGCAGTTTGGTTCCTAGTTCTGCCCCACTTCCTCCTCCACCCTGCTTTTTTTTTCAATGCACCACAGCAATGTCAGTTACGGTACTCATTTTGCATCCCATTGTAAGCGAGAATATACGTTAATGACCACCGGCATCGCTGATGTCGGCCGACGCTTGTCTGTCACCTCCTGTTAAAACCTACTGTAAGACTGACTGAAGGACAGGGAGTAATAAATTGCGCCTTCTAGTTCATTTTCAACAGGGCCGTGCGCTAAAGCAAGCGTGTGATACCAGGCGTTATCGCGCGGCATGCAGCGTCGTTTGTTGTGCACATGCTCATTTCATGCACACGCCCACCTGTGTCTGCAGGTTGACCATGTCCGCCTCCATCTCATTGTTGGACTCGTTCAGGTCGTTGATCTCCTTGTTGAGCTGCTTGATGTCCTCGTCGTTGTCCAGGACTAATGGAGACATGGAGAATGTAGAATGAACTAAACTAGTCAAGCTACCGTAACTATACTGTAGGTTAGGGATGTCACGGAATCCGGTAATAGCGGTATGGGGCCACAAAACCGGTACTTTGCTTGCCCACCGAATGTACCGGGAAAAAAAAAATCATTTTTTTTGCGCCAATATTGCACGTTCTAACTAGATGTAACTCTTTGAGAGCGTAAACATGAAACCAAATGGACCCTTGCGGGTCCATTTGGTTTCATGTTTACGCTCTCAAGAGTTAAAATATTCATTAAGTGAATTAGCCCAAGTCTACACAACTAGAGAATGTAGAAGATTAATGGTCATTTTGATCTGTATGTTTGACTGTTTTGTTTCCCAAATCCAGCCTGGAATTGTGGACAAAAGCAAAAGAAATATTTCGTTTTTGGTCTGTGGGGATAAAACGCTATCGTATATATTATTACTAATGTTGATTGAGGATTTGGCCTGCATGTGCCAGGACTCTGAGGACATCTAGTGGTCAAACTATAAAACCGATAATACCGGTATGAAAGCAAACTATAAAACCGGTGTTGACGTTCTTACACCGTGACATGCCTACTGTAGGTATAACTTTGCAGACGTGAACAAACTCACCGTCAGTAGCTCTGAACTTGTTGTTCAGGAAGTCCTCTCCAGGGAACTTGGCAGCTTTCTTCTTGGCAAAGGAGGCTCTGGGACATCCAGACAGGCTGCAGCAGCAGGGGAAGGAGGAGGAGCCACCGTTAACATCAACCCATTGTGTCCTGACCCTCCATTCAAGTTTCTGACACCAGATTATACAGTAGTTCCTGACACCAGATTATAGCTGCAGCAACATTCTAGCTTTTGACGCTAGATTCTACAGTAGTTTCCGACACTAGATTCTAGTTATTGACACTAAATTATAGTTTCTGATGCAAGGATCTACTTTTGACACTAGAATTTAGATTCTGACGCTAGAATCGAGTTTTTGACACTAGATTCTATAGTCTCTGACTGACACTTAGATTCTATTTTTTCTGAAAAATCTGTGTTCCTGTGTCCAAGGCCAAGCCAAGGACCGCCAGAATTATCCATATTTGGCTGCAGACCCCCCCATCTGAAAACATGTTGTTCTAGGGATGCCCCCAGATGCAAAAAAAAATGAGTTAAAAATGTTTGCTTCCAAAATAACATATTCAGAGATTTGCAGCACATTTTCACAATTTTTCAAAAATAGCAGAACAACAAGCTCATGTCGCGCCACTCGGTGGCGCGACATGAGCTTGTTGATCTGCTATTTTTCAACAGGTAAAACACCAAAACGCGTTCAGGACACAAAGGGTTAAAGTGCCCATTAAATCAGTGCACCCGCGATCGTTTCCATCCCGACCAAGTTTCAGAAGCGCATGACGTCGCCAGGCTTCATCGTAGAAGTGGCTCAGATTAGCCAAAACAAAGAACCAACAATGGGGAGGTCATATACTTCCTACTTCAACTAATGATGGTGCAAAACAAGCGCTTTGATTCGATTTTTATGCTTTTGATTTAGACCAGGAGTTATTAATGTTTCACGCTAGGAGTGTCGCAAACCAGGCGAGATATACAGTTGCCTCCAGAGATCCAATTTGGATTAATTAATCTCCATCTTTTTTGATTACACTCCGTCTCTGATGCACTGTGCCGCTCTTTATTGGGACTTAATTAAACAGAGTTCTTGTTTATGCAGGTTATAGTGTTAAATACAGGAATGCAGGCTAGAGCCCGACCGATGCCCGATTTTTGGAAAAAACTGCACCGATGTTACCGATGTTTGGGACCGATGTATAATAATTAATTAAAATAATTAAAAATACATTTGAAAAACTTCTAAACGTCAAATTTATTCTCTCTTTCAAGTAAACAATAGAATACGACATTGACATCATTTACTTTTGTGAAATAATTCCATTTGCTGTGTTTCTTTTTCTGTTCCAGGCAAATATCGGCCGATGTTACCGATATATGGGCAGATTTTACCGATATAATGGCCGATGTATCGACCGATATATCGGTACGAATATCACCGATGCCGATATATCGGTATCGATATCGGCCGATATATCGGTACGACAGATATATCGGTCAGGCCCTATGCAGGCATTGTGTTCCACCAGAAACACACATATGCTGTCCCTCCATGGAACTATAGTACAACCAATAAGTGTGTTCTATTCCAGGGGTTGTCCACGCTGGGCCAGGCCTACGTGGAGAGTCTATCAGCAGGAGTTGTGTTTCGTACCCACGCAAGAAAATGATGCTTTACAAATCAGTTTACATTCTTGGTAGTTAGGTTTTCAACATGAGACGTTTTCAGTGTGTATGTTCTTAGTGTTAATGTATGTAGTTGTTTCTTAAGGGGACCATATTTATTTTATTAGTGGCATGGCATAATACAATTCCTAGTGGTAGAAATCCAGCATGGCAAACCACAAATTCTACCACTTTTTCGAGTCACACATTCAAATAGTGGACTGTGATTAGCTTAAGAAATAAGGAAACTCAACTCAGAACAAGGGAAATATTGAAAATATTGTATCTGGGGGATACGATATTCCCCCGCTGATAGCCTCTCTGCCTTCGATCGTGCCCAGGCTTTTCTCTTTGCAGTGCAGATGAGCTAATCCTGGGGACCGAGGCTGGAGGTTGTCAACGTGTTTGGGCTGCAGTGGACCCCCTCGGAAATGCTTTCCTGGCCATGGGGGGACCCTGACTAGGCACAGACTTGCCTGCGGTGTGTGAGGAAGCTGCCGTTGGCGTGTCCGGAGCCGTCGCAGCCCGGCGTGGGGCAGGTGGGTCCCTCCGTCTTGAAGGCCTTCCAGGAGAAAGGTGTGCCGTTCAGGAGGCCCTCCTTCTGCCTGCGGGCAGCCAGAGGACAGCCGTAGGCACTGCGATGGGTGGCGTACTTCCCACTGATGTGGCCCAGGCTGTCGCAGCCCGGCACCGGACACCTGCTGTAGGGAGCGGACGGGACAGGCGGGGCAGGGTGGGATGGGGAGGGACAGGGAGGGACGGACCAGGAAGGGAGGTCGAAGCGGAAATGGACAGAAAGGACTGTTAGGCCAGATGAACCTGAACGCTGGATGCTGATGCATAGAAAGTTGAGGATGTTTCATCTAAATATCGATTTTAATTAGAAAACATTCATCGTTATGAAAACAGAGAAAATAGTATTGTTTCATTTTACTTTGCATCATATCGATTTTTCAATGGAAAGAATTGGTATCAAATCAATACTAAGTATTTGTGCATTGAATTTAGCATTTAACCCATAGTGGGCGGGAACCCCTAGTGGTAGTTTTACCCTAGTTGACGGGAACACCAATATGCGTTCTGTACAGTATGTACAGTATCAAAAAATGTCAAGTTACACAATAATTTGAAGTTTTCCAGTACACTTAGGTTAGTATTTCAGATACATTTTTAGAAGAGCTCACATTGCTGCAACATCTGTCAGTGGAACGCAGTGGTGGACAGTCAAGCTGAGAACCTGCAGAGAACCTGGTCAGAATGTAACTACAGGTGACAGCATGGAACTTTGTGGTAGCACCTTTTCAGCTGCTACCAGGGAGCTACCACAGGGGTACCACGAGTGACAATCCCAAGTGCTCACCACTGTACAGTCCAATCGGTGACATGAATGTAGGTTGCTCCACTGTGCAGTTGATGTGGAAAACAACTATACATTTTGTAGCCATCGTTACTGTACTTTACTGTGCTTCTTTTTGCTGTGCTAGTACAAAAATGAGTGTTTATTTTAGGTAGAAGTTTGACAGAGCAATTAATTCTGATCGTCACAAAGTATAGTCGAGCATCATTTTGACAGTGGGCATCATGGAGCCCAGTAGACGTGTCCACCACTGCAGAAACCAGAGATTATTTTGACTCAACCACATATTTTGTGTTAATGTTGGATTTGAAAGATATGAAACCCATGCAATAGATATATAGGTATATTTCATGTATTGGTGCTCTAGGCTGCAATACTCTACCATGAACTACACACATGTGAGATGTCCCATCTGTCTATGAGTGATTTACCCAAACTTAGTCAGTGTTTTGTTGTTGTTTTCCTTTTGTTTTCTTCTGTTTTTCCATCTTAAATTTGTAACACTTCCACCCCCCCAAAAAAAAATAAAAAATAAAAAATAAATAAATAAAATAAAATAAAAATAAATCAAAACTTTTCATTAATTAAAACAAAATTCAATGTTGTTGTTTTCGCCCCTTTTTTCCCTGTAACTTCATGAAGAAATACAATTTTAAAAAAATCCTTTTAAAAAATCATAAACTAAAAGAAAAGATATAGCAGCGAAAATAGCCGATATACAATCTCACAACGCATTGTGAAGCATCGCGTTGTGAGCTTGTACAGTACAATAGATCAGCTATTTTCTTTCTTTTTCCATTAATTTTTTGCCCATGATTTTGCAACCCATTTTTTCCTCGCAGTGTCAATTATCTAATGTGATCCTGGGCTCTACACATCACCCTCCACCAACCTGGGGAGGCAGCGGACTGGCCTCATGCTTCCTTCAATGCATGAGGGGTCCAAGCTGCCTTCTTTTCACCTGACAGGGTGGAATAACCCTGGTTGGACGTAGCGCGTGGAAGGAACACGTTATTCCAACCAGTTCCTGTGCCCTCCATCAGGGTATAAACTATACCCACCATCCATCTGACTACAAAGCAGAGCATTATGGGACGTGGTCTGAACGGGGTACGAACTTTAAGAGCTCTTGGTCCTCCTGGTTGTCCTTGGTAGGAGTTGTTTTAATCCCACTTTTCTTGGCACGCGGGCACCCAGACAAACTGAAAACAAGAAAGTACGGAGGTGATAACATTGGGGTTGGAAATAAAGTCGAAAAAAGCTCTTTGGGCTCCATTTTTGTCACACGTTAAAACCCTTATCCCTAACTTATTTGCCTTTTTTACTATTGGGAAAAAACATTTTTGAATAGTTCAACTGGCCAATGTACATTGACATTTTGTGAGCTCTTTGTCTGGCCAATTGAATTATTCAAAAATGTTTTTCAAAATAGTAAAGAAGAGCAAAGAAGTCTAGGGTTAATGGGTTTAGTGGTGACGAAAATGGAGCCCTTCGTCTTTAAAGTCTAAATGGTTTGTAATATTAGTTGGCTATAGGACAGGACAAGCCTCGACATGACATGAAAGGTTGCTGCATAGGAAATAAAATAGACATATTTAAATAAAAAAGGGGAAAACTATTTCTATATATTCAACGACAACTCTGAATAGGGTCTATTACCATGGACAAAGGTGGTGGGAATGTACTAATATGCCTGTGTGCATGTGTGGCCTTTCCTAACGCTAATACAATCTGTCTCTAGACTTCACTGGCTGAGAGTGTGTGTGCATGTGTGTGCGTGTGCGTGTGTGCATGTATGTTGATGTGGAATTCTGTGTGTGTGTGAGTGTAGTGTTTTTGCTGTTTGCTGCTGGGTAGGTTTAGAGGTGGTTTCATGTTACCTTCTGTGAGAGGAGTAGTTTCCTGTGATATGACCCGAACCGTCACATCCCAGAGTAGGACATCTGGAGGAGGAGGAGGAGAGGAGGAGGAGGGAGAGGAGGAGGAGGAGGAGGAGGAGGAGGAGGAGGAGGAGGAGGAGGAGGAGGAGGAGGGAGAGGAGGAGGAGGAGGAGAGAAAAAGATTACAGTTCACAGTCACACTGACCCCCTGTCCCTGACAGCCATGCAGGGAAATAACACAATGGATGGATGGATGGATGGATGGATGGATGGATGGATGGATGGATGGATGGATGGATGGATGGATGGATGGATGGATGGTGGGTAGGGGTGGGCAAAAATATCGATATGCCAATGTATCACAATTCTTAATGCCAAGATATTAATAGCGAATCGCCAGGTTCTAAATCGATTCTTTTGATATGTACAGTATGTAAGCCTATTCATTAATTTGTTCAAGATGTCTTGTGAAAATGATAAATAAAATAAGTCTCCCCCCATTCTGTGTTTCCTAAAATGGAGGTCTGAAAGAAATCATTAACATGGTGATGCACAACAGAAACAAGTTGTGAAATAATTTTGTGTTGTTGTTGTGTTAATAATTTTTCTTTTAAAACCTTTTTTTCTGAGGGCGTACAAATGGAACCAAATGGACCCATAGGTTCCATTTGGTTCCATTTGTACGCCATCAGAAAAAAACTTGAAAATAGGTGGAATTCCCTTTAAAATGTTCATTATAAAAGCACAGTCATTTGTGGCTGAAAAAAATGCAATATATTGAATCACAGCATAACTAAGAATGGCAATATAAATCGATTCAGAACCGTAAATATCGATATTGTATTGTATCGTGAGGTAAGTGAATCGTCCCACCCCTAATGGTGGGGTGTTGGGATGTGTTGGATGGTGATGGTGGTGGTGATGGTGATGATGGTGGTGGTGGAGTTATGGAGATGTGGGGTTGTGTTGAACTTGTGAATTACACATCTGTGATACAGACTCTGAATCCTTTGTTCGATACTAAAGGAGTGCCATATTACGGCTGCAACTAACGATTACTTTCATAATTATGATGATTACGACTCTTCCTCAATTATCTATTAATTATCTATCTATTAATAATATATATTAGACATGTTCTAACTAAATACATTTGATAGGCCGCTAATTAATTTAAACACATTTTTAAATTAATTAAAGCTCATCATGGTGTCTTTCTTTAGGCTTATTCTGACTGCACACATTTGACTAAAGGATAGCTACACACGTGTCAATCTAACTACATGTATAGTAAGTCTAGGAACAGTACGCTTTAGAACTCAAATCATTTTATAGAAATAGATATTCAAGCCTTACAGTATCTTTTGTTCTTGAGACTATAATCATGGTTATGTAAGTTATGTGTCATATTTTTCTTTGCAGTTGCTACTCTGCATGTGTAACTATCATCAAAATGTAAGGGAAGAGAGATGGATCACTGCTCTTTAGTTTAGTTTCACTTAACACTGGAAAAAGCTATGATTGTGGGAAAACACAATCATAGCTTGTTTGATGAGCTACAGTAATTAGTAGCTCATCAAACTAGATTAGCACTCAGCAGAGTGAAAACCTGCGTGTTGTGTACAATAGGACATGGCCTCTTGGCCATGGCCATGACCTGTCCTACAATGACCACAATTAGGCATTTTTTTAAAACAATATGTATTTGAAAAAAATATATATATTTTTTTGTATTATCGTGAGAACGATGGCTGCCATTTTCGTATTGCAACTTTTCAGGAATAGAAAGCCTGCAGTTTCTATTAGCTTGGATTCTCCGTCAACAATGTCATTGGAGGACAGGTTTCTGAACTGTCCACAGCCCTCCTGTGATACACAGACTGAGTAGAAAAAAATAGTGGTATTTTATCCTTTACATTATTAAGGACCTACTGTATTATATGAAGATACGTTGAAAAGTGGTGAAGTGGTCCTTTAATTGATTAGTTGTTGTAGTACTATTATAGAATATATGAGAAGAACTACCAGCGCAGAAATGTGCTTCATAGAGGTATGGTTAGACTGGTGGATTCAATTGCAATAAAACGTTGCATGCAGAGAAGCTTTTGGGCTCAATTCACTTTCAGTTGGAACAATGTGATTTATATGTTTAGTTCCATTCTTTCTCTCATCCATCCATCCATCCATCCATCCATCCATCCATCCATCCATCCATCTAAAGCGCTGAATGTGCACCACAGAGACGAACTGAGAGTGAATTGAGTCCGAGGAGGAGAAAAGAAAGAAGGGGGAAAAAAAACGCTGCAACAGATGCGGTGATGGTGAGGCGGTGAGAGGCGGCGTGACAATGGGAAAGTGAAATATCAGCAGAAACCACGCCACCGCGCTCCATTGTGGCACGGTGGTGCCATGGAGGGAGGGAGGGAGTCTCTGGCTGTGAGGAAGGACATCTGAAGTGGCAGTGGAAATAATAAACACACAGCAAAAAGAGAGAGAGCAGACATACTTGAGTTCAGCAGTGTGGGCCGCCATGAGGGAGCGGAGACTCTTATCAGCCAGAGGACACCCAGACAGACTGACAGACAGACAGACGGAAGAGAGACAGACAGACAGGAGAGAGACAGAGGCCGACAGAGAGAGAGAGAGATAAAGAGAAAGGGAAGAACGGAAAGAGAAGAGAACAGAGTATAAGTATACAGGCAGAAAAATGCGGCTGAGAGAGACAGAATAAGTTAAGCGAAGAAAGTCTAAGTAAAGTAAGCATGGTGGGCCTGTTAAGCAAGTAAGTACAATTCCCAC
Organism: Benthosema pterotum; assembly: GCA_039105355.1. Lineage (NCBI taxonomy): Eukaryota > Metazoa > Chordata > Actinopteri > Myctophiformes > Myctophidae > Benthosema > Benthosema pterotum. The sequence continues at coordinate 53,556,021 of CM076968.1, read as the reverse complement.
TGCATATTTCCTAACGACACATAACCGACTCTACATTCAATTGATTATTTTGGCAGGCCCAGGGCCCTGCCCATATGGAAAATGATGGGCTCCATTTCCGTCACACGCTAAACCCCTTATTCCTAAATTCTTTGGCTTTTTTACTATTTTGAAAAACCTTTTGGAATATGTGCCGATCTGTTGATGTTGTGAGCTTATAGACTGGCCATTTTACAATTGAAAAATGTTTTAAAATAGTTTAAAAAGGCAAAGAAGATAAGGGGTTTAGCGGTGATGTATATAGCCCTAAATCTAGGAAAGTTGAAAGTTGCACCTTTCATACAATCTGCATATACAGGAAACATACAGTATATAATTTTGTAATTCATAAGAATTACATATGACATTCGAAACAGTACTTTTTTGTAACGTGGATTGTATGAAGGTGCCACTTGCAAGAGTTCACATACTGTATAATATGACACATCTATAATTTTTTTCCGCATGGGTGATGTTGATTTTACACTTGCTGAAAATAGCAGATCTACAAGCTTTTTTGGTCATAGTTTCAGTCATCAAAATCGATGCGAGAGAGAGAGAACGAAAGAAAGAGAGAAGTAAGGAGAGAGAGAGAGAGAAAACACCCGTGAGTGAAGCAGATTATCAGCAAGGCAAGGCGTACAGTTCCAAGGTCACATATTTATATATACTGTATATATAGGAAGGAGAAGGATATGGACAGACGCAGTAGAAGTATAGATACAGTTGACGGTCAAATTACTGATGCATATCAAAGTCATATTAAACATGTTGAAACCCTGAGCGTAATAACGTTAACACTCAGAGTGTTTGGTTCTATTTGTTAGACCCAGGGCCGGTTCTAGGCATAAACAATACAAGCGGTCGCTTAGGGCCACATTCAGTAATGGGGCCACATTACATGGAGGAGATTTATTTTGTTTGGTAGCATATACTCCCATACACAGGCTGTACTGGTGGCCCCCATTTGATGTTACCTGTGACAGAATTTAAAAAAATAAAATAAAAATGTGTGTGTGTGTGTGTGTGTGTGTGTGTGTGTGTGTGTGTGTGTGTGTGTGTGTGTGTGTGTGTGCATGTGCGTGTGCGTGTGTGTCAGGAAACTGTTACGAATTAGACTACACACTGAATTTTGATCTTTGTGGAATATTCAAACAATCAATCAATAATAAATCAATCAATCAATCAATCCACCTGCGATGGGATGCATAGTTTCCAGTGATGTGTCCACTGCCATCACAGCCGGGCGTGGGACACCTGAACACAGCAAGAGAGAGAGAGAGAGAGAGAGAGAGAGAGAGAGAGAGAGAGAGAGAGAGAGAGAGAGAGAGAGAGAGAGAGAGGACAAGAGGAGGAGAGAAATGAGACAGAAGTACCAACAGTGTAAATACTCATATCCTTTACTTAGCAAAACTTAGGGCTCCAAATTGCTTAGAAAACGCCACTGGTCCCACGACACAGTCATACTCACAGGAGCAGGTCCTTCTTGGGGTCCTTGGAGAGGAACTTGACCTTGAAGTTGGGGCTGGTGACCTCCCCGGGGTACTTCCTGTCCTCAGGACCGTCCTGCATCATGTCTCCGTCCTCTGGGTCTGACGAGGCGAACGACTGTCCTGTGTGCTCCATCTGGACCATGGGGAGAGACAGAGGAAAAGGGATCATTTGCCAGGTGTGCTTTTGCCATGGATTGCACAGGTGCGGAGTCTTTGGCTGAGCCTGACCGGAGCCTTTTGTGGTGTTTCTAGATAATGGTGTGTCCCACAGGGCAGTGGAAAGCCTGTGTCAGATTTGCAGTCGTTGGAGTAAGCGGTTCTCGAGTTACGCGTGTTACAATCGTACACACACGCAGAGACAGTGGCATGTATGATTAGTAGTGTTGTAGTCAAGACCTCCTAAATCGAGACCTAGGGGGGTCGAGACCAAAATGAGGCCCCACAATACTTGGGGAGTTTGAGACAAGACTAGCACCTATAGGGTCGAGACAAAGACGAAGACCTAGAGGGGTCGAGACTGAGACCGACGCCAAGGCCTAGAGAGTACAAGGCCAAGACAGAGACCATCTTTAGGAATGGGCTCCTCTGTTCCTAATAATGGATATAGAACATTTCCCTTGCATTGTCTTGTGTCGAGTGGTCTTGGTGGCGAAAGAAACCCGAGATATTTGCTCCGAGACCTGAATAAGAGAAAGACAAATTGAGGACGAGACCAAGACAAGACCACGAGACAATGAAGTGTGTGACCAGTGAGACTGAGATAAGATGAAAAAATTTGAGGGCGAGGAAAAAACAAGATGACAAAAAAGGGCCTCAAGACGAGACGATGTCTCAAGAACTACAACACTAATAATTAGATAGAAATCGTTTAACTTCAGCCACTCCATTACAAGGCTTTAATTCAGTTCTGAGAGTAACCGTTTCTTGCACACTTTCTGAGATAAAACGGTGACTTTACTTGTACGCGAGAGACGAACACGAATGAACTACCCGACGCTCTCGTCTTAATCCCTCTCTGTTTTAATTCTTTGTGGACGAGCAGCGGCGCTCCAAAAAAACGCCAAAGTGCGCGTGTGTCTTCATCAAAAATTTATAGTCAAGGTTCTTTGTTATTTCTTTTGAAAAAAAGGTTCAAAGGAGCGGGACATTTGCATAATGCCAAAGACAGGATGGTGCAACGCACCTGACACACACACACACACACACACACACACACACACACACACACACACACACACACACACACACACACACACACACACACACACACACACACACACACACACACACACACACACACACACACACACCCTTGGTTCTGATGTTATGAACTGTACATCCACTCCTATTTCGCTGAGTTACGTTGAATAAAGGAAAGCGGAGACGCGGTCTAGGACACATGGACGGGGGAATTCGATCCGACAGAACTTACAGAAACATGTTGCAAAGAAATGGAAATGAATTTCCGGACGGCTGGGATCGTCTTCTTCGGCTAACATTTCTCGTCATTTTTCAATTTCTTTGGATGTCGTTCGTGGAAATACAACACGTGTAGGTCGTATAGTTTACTATGAACACCATGCTACACCTGTCAGTCAGTCGCCTCCTCCTAATCTGACCTCATCTCACTTCATCAAACCCTGTACACTCAGGACACCTCCAATGCCCCTGTATCTATCTGTCTGTCTGTCTGTCTGTCTGTCTGTCTGTCTGTCTGTCTGTCTGTCTGTCTGTCTGTCTATCTATCTATCTATCTAGGTTCAAGGTTCAAGGTTCAAGGTTTTTTATTTGTCACTCCAGTGTATGTCAGGACATATACAGGGATGAAATAGCGTTTCCATTCTCCACAGTGCAATAGACAATAGTGCAATAGACATCTATCTATCTATCTATCTATCTATCTATCTATCTATCTATCTATCTATCTATCTATCTATCTATCTATCTATCTATCTATCTATCTATCTATCTATCTATCTATCTATCTATCTATCTATCTATCTATCTGATAACACCCTTCGAACCGGTGATTTGCTTCCTTCAGTTGTTAGGAAACAAATCACCAGTTTGAAGGATGTTTTCCTGCTTATTACATGGCTAAATACTAAATACATTAATAAATAACTAATAATTGACATAAATAGTACACAATAAGGCTGCTTTTAGGCTACGTTCGTCCGGGTTAGGAGGTCTGTTGTTGAGCGGGGCAGTCCGTTGTTGTGACATTTGTGACCACTCATGTGACCAGAACGCTGGCATCTGATTGGAGCATTCATCCAAGCCACGTAATAAAATCATATAATCACTATGACGGCATCAGGCATTCAGTAGATCAGTATAGTGACCAAGCCTAATAGTATTAATTGTGTGTAACACTGACCTCGTCTGGGTCCTCCTCACGCTGGCGGTTGGGTTTGGTGTAGTCCAGCGGACCGTCCCACTCCTCCTGTTGGGGGTCCACACAACGTTAGGACCCATACACACATACAGAACAAACCGTGTGTGTGCACTTGTGGTGTGTGTGTGTGTGTGTGTGTGTGTGTGTGTGTGTGTGTGTGTGTGTGTGTGTGTGTGTGTGTGTGTGTGTGTGTGTGCGTGCGTGTGTGCATGTGTGTGTGTGTGTGTGTGTGTGTGTACATACCTGCTTGTAGGGGTGTCCGGCGTGTGCCGACGTGATGCCGTGGTGAAGGGAGGAGGAGGAGGAGGACGAGGAGGAGGAGGGGTCCGGGGAGCGGACCCCGGGGCTGGCACCGGCCGACAGACTGCCCTCACGCTTGATGACCGGCTTCTTCATGCTCAGGTCCAACGTTCCGTTCTCATCTACCTCGATGTCCGCGTCCTGGAGAGACAGAGAGAGACAGAAAGTATGATCAATCTGAACCTCTATTCCAAGAACAAGAAGGCAAACATAGTGTGGGGTCAAAAAATATTCTCTGACGTCTCTTAACGCAGAAGCAAAGTGTGACGGGATGCCGAGAACCGGTAATTAAAACAGTATTTTAAGAAAATGAATAGACCTTTAGGTAAGCCCCACCCTCTTGTCCACCCTAGGACACTTTCCAGCCGGGCTCATTCATTCCAATGTAAATATCACAGACTTTACACATTAAATACTGGTTCTTTCTTGAAACCAGACCTTCAAATCTCTTCCAAATCCATGAACAAGGCATGCAGTGGAAAATGTGTGTGTGGCATTTATTTGTTAAAACAATGTTTGATCATATAGGAAAGCTATTGGTGGAGAGGTTTGTCAATCGCATGTCGTCACCTTCTTAAAATAATCGCCTAAGTCATTTTTTCCAGGTTTTTCAGGAAACACACAAAACACCCCCAAAAAAATTTTGGGGGATGTTATGCTTAACTGCGATGAAGCCGCGCCCATAACATTTTCAGTTGAATTCTTTACAAGATTTATATCTTGTACAGGACTTATAGGCAAGTAAGCATCAATAATAACATCAGTTGTTGTTGTTGGAGTCGCAACAGACACACAGCATGCATAAAGCTAAAGGTCTGACTCAGAGAGTTTTCTGTTTTCAATGATGAAATGCTGTTGGTTCAGTGGTGCAACAATTCTAGTTAGTAAGTAGCAGAAGTAGTGTTTCAAATCACTAAAGCACTTTCATTTGAAATATGTTTTGAAATTTAGGATATTTTGCCCCACCAATCCCATGTCTAGATCCAGCCCTGTTGACAATACTTCTTTTGTACTTCTTCTGAACTGTTTCCATGTTCCTGGCAGTGCATCAGTTTTCTCAGTCTCACTTAGAGTATACAGTATGAACTGGTTACGTCTCATATCAGCGGCTGGAAAAGAGTTAAAAGCAAAAGGCCAAAACGCAGCAGCGCCGTGTGTTATTACTACAGCCTTTATCTCCTACATGAATCAGAAGGGATGACATCAAACAGCACTGGCATGAGGATCATAAATACATGGCAGGGCCAACGGAGAACTAGTTTAGTACGTACAGATATAAATGTTCCGATCGAAAGGTCACCCTCCTTTTTATTATTATTATATAACGCTCAAACGTATATACAAATAGTAAAAGGGCTGCGGGGAAGCCGTGATTCGCTCCGACGTGTGGTGAGTCAGACACACACACACACACACATCTCCATGATGGCTTTAATTAGCCCCTTAAAGACATTTGGATGTATGTATTAATATGCATG